>PVIC010000995.1:0-16949 GCA_004025085.1 Thryonomys swinderianus
TCTTCTTCTTCTTCTTCTTCTTCTTCTTCTTCTTCTTCTTCTTCTTCTTCTTCTTCTTCTTCTTCTTCTTCTTCTTCTTCTTCTTCTTCTTCTTCTTCTTCGTTATTTTTTCTTCTTCTTTCCTCATCTAAGGAAATACTGTAATATGGCCATCCACCCAGCACATCAGCCCAAGCATTCAGCAATGACTTTTGGCTCTTACCCTCATTCCATAAATGCCAATCACTACCAAGTGATGTCTCCAAAATATATTCTGAACCTTCACTGACCAGGGCTCTAGTCCAGTCTCCATGGCCCCTAACTCGGGTCATCACATTCTCCTTGGTCTGCTCTGCTGCCACCCACCCTTCACCTTGCAGAGTGAAATTGATGAATAGTACATTGCACCTTTCTATTTCACTGAACATCTAATCCCTTTCCATCGCTTCTCCTCATGACCTGCCATCCACACAGACTTCTCTAATTTTGTCCAGTAGATCCTGCCCAGGGGCATTTTCTTAAATGGAAATGTGTTCTCTGCTCGATCCGTGACCCCCAGGTCTTCACAAGGCTGGCTCCTTTTCATCATATCCTGGACCACTCACCATCTCAAGACATGGCCAAACATTCCACCCTATCCCCTGCTATCATGTCACTAACTGTTATATTCTTTATTTCATTGCTTCTACCATTAGAATGTAAAAGTTGGCTGGGCACAATGACACATATTTGTATTTCTAGAAATCTGGGAACATGAGGGAGGAGGATTACAAATTTGAGCTCAACCTGGGCAAATGACTTCGAGACCTGTCTCAAAAAGTAAGAATCGCCAGAGGGGTAGCTCTCAGTGTGAGGCTGTGGTTTAGTCTCCAGTACTTGAAGAAAAGAAAAACAAACAAAGAATGTAAGAGAAAGCAAGAGACTAACATCACCAGCCCTGTTCATGGTTGAACCCCCAGAGGGGGATAGTGTGTAGGACAGAATAGGTGCTCAATAAATACTTGTCAAGTGAATCATTTCTGTGGAATTTTAACTCACCATTTTAGACCAGACAGATGCTTAAGTTGCAGAATGTCAGTAGAATAGCAATATGACATTTGATGCCTTTAAATGGATCTCAAGTCTTGCCTAATTATAGACATCCAATATTTTGAATCTGCAGTAAATTTACATCATATGCTAGCCTTTTCTGGATTGTGTTCCTGTTTTCTACTTCTTTCCACACTAAAGCAAAAACTATACTTGTTGGGCAAGAGAAATACATGGAAAGCACAAATATACATTTCCATGTATTTGACAAAGGTAAATCTCATGTCTTACGTGAATGTCAAATACATGGAAAGTACAATAAGTAAAATAGAAAACTCTTCCAGTTATCTTTATGATTTCACTTTTCATTGTAAACAAAAACAATATCATAATCACTTAAGAAAAAATATAATCTGCAATTTTATTTAACTAAAACATAATTAAAAGCAAATTTAAGCAAATTAACTTCAACACATAAATATATTCTAATGTGTTTATACTTCTAAAAACTATTGACTTAAAACATTAATAAATAATATTTACTACATAACCTTTTCTCTCCTCTAAGTACTGTCCTAAGGATATTTTTTGTTTTAAATCATTTAAGCATCATAAAAGCCCTACAAGAGGAATACTACTATTATTTTCACTATAGATAAGAAAACTGAAGCACAGAAAGTTTAAGCAACTTCTCCAAAGTCACACAGTTTAAAAATGCAACCAGGAATTAAACTTCAGGGATCTAAATGCCTAAACTTGCTTCCCTATACTGTACAGCCTCATTAAGTTTTAGAGACATCGCATTATGTCTGAGATCACATATATAATTAACTTCTGTCATATACTGGTACAAATTCTCCAATGTTGAGTGTGTTTGGGAACTGTATATAAAATGAACCAATAAAGAATTCAATTAAAAAAAAACTTCTACCACAAAATCTACAACAAAGTACTTGATACCTGGTAGATATTATCCTTTGCAACATCTTCTCTATATATTATCTGATATAGGGTGATTCAGAGGTCTCTGAACTCTACCATGGTACAGGCCCCAGGATTTTGAACTTGTTAAAAAGAATTTATCAGAGCTGAAGTGAAGCTATCCACCAGGGTCAGGAATTCAAAGGTCAAGATATAGGAAGAAATTGAAGCAGGATTCAGGAAGTCAAACAAAGAATGTAAGACATGAGAATTACATTGTCAAATCAACATCAGCCACATTGCAGAACAGCCATGACAGATAAAGAAAAGGTCAGGACAACAGAAAACAGGGTGCGGGTGTAAAGAAGGCAGTAGGCTGAAGCCAGTGGCTTTAGAAAGGTAGAAAGAGACCCACAGAAAGTAGAACTATAGGCTTCGATACCCACTGGCGCTGGGAGAATCAGCCCACCTCCCTGTGGCTCGCACACTAGCCCAGTGTTCTTAGAGCTCTGTTCATCCTCACAGTACCGTTTCACATTCAAAGAAGCCAATTTTTGTATGCAGATAATGTCAGTAATTTTTCCAGAGAGCTCACTTCTGATCAGTGTTAGAAACTGAATTTATACTTTGGTTCTTTCCCAAGAAAAATCAAAGATGACTGATAAAACTATCTCTATATATCTTCTAGGTTTTTGCTTTCTTATCTCCTTTGCTTATTGCAGAGTGAGACTTAAAAAAAAGAACGAAAGGGAGAAAGCCAAGAATGGGATGGATATTAACAGTCTCGTCTGAGTCCTAATGATCAATGGCTGAGGGTGACTTTTCCCCTCATCAGCAATGTCTCAGCTATGTCTGGTTGGTCGCAAGGGGAGACAATTACTTTCATCAAAGCTTGGGAAGAGCCAGGAACGTGCCATATGCTTCCAGGTATTTTTAGTAAACAGAAGTATGATTCACAAGTATTTATTAAGTGTATCTTAGTTATGTCAAATCATAAATATATATATCATTTTAATATAAAAATGAAAAATAGCTGTAACCTAAAACTATTGTTAGAAGATACTTCTCTGTGCAAACAATTTTAAGATTCACTGGACACAATTATCTCATTTTTTATGTCCCATTGTTTGTGAGGTCTGTAAAACAGGAAAAAAAGACCTGAATAATTTCTAGGTTAGATCTGAAGAGAAAGGAGGCATGAAACCTTCTTTTTAAACTGAAGGGTTCATTTCAGAAGGCCAAGAAGGGAGTCAAAAATGTCACTGAAATAACATGCCAGACTTCTGAGCAACATAGAGATTTTCCCAATAGTGAGTCTACTTTTATATTTTCCTTTAGCTTCTGTGATAAGCATACAATTTAGAGTACCATCTGTAAAGTAATAGAAATTATCAACTTATAAGTATGAAAAGAAGGAAATTTCCTGATGTGACAATCTGGTACCTCATTATGTGGTGAAAAATGTCTACATATTCAGGATTATGAATGTCACTAATACACCTAAAATCAGCACGTGTCAGTCATTAATATTCATATAGCTGAAACAAAACAACTCATACTGTAGCTGCTCATAAATCTGGCAGAAATGGGGAGAAAGAAAGGGGAAAGGGAAGAGATAAAGAAAGAGCTCAGGGATATATTGAACACAAGAGGGAACTCCATTCATTCAGCCTAACATCTGCTCAGCCTGAAGTGGAACCACCTGTTAGTTTATTAAATTGAGGAATTAATTTATGTGGAAATAAGAGAGGAGGGGGGAAAAGGCTTTAATTCATTCTTCCCCCCAAAATACTCTATTTATTCCTGTCTAAAAAAAAAGCCTTTCATGAACTGTAATCAATGCCATGAAACCTCGCCCCATTATATAATTAATTGAAGCAATGAAACGTTTCCCATGACTGCTATGTAGGCACATTGCCTGTAATGTTTTTGTTGGCCATTCTTGCTGGTTCTCCTTGAATAATAGACCAGTAGTACCTCTTGTAGTGTTTCCACAACATCGTCAGCAGCATTAAAAAAAGCTAGGCAGTTCCACAGGGATTTTAGTAAAAGCTAGGAAGATCTTACCTTTTAAACATTTTACTATTCAGCCAACAGGAGGGGGTAGTTAATGTCTCCACAGCAGAGCAGATGAGAATAATACAGCTATAGCTAAGGGATCATAAGAAATCCAGCCCGGAGTAATGCAGAAGTCTCCATTAACCTCTCTGCCTCCTTTAATGAAAGACATACTGCTTTGCTTCCTCTAATATTCTCAAATCTCAGGATCTCAAATTTGCTAAATTAAAATGGTGCATGTTATATCTACAGTGGATTTCCTTCCAAGTTTGCTAAGAATGTCAGATGATCATCAAGAAGTACAAATATGAAAAATGATTAGAAGAGCTATACAAACTCTTCCATGAATGTAGATAGATGTTTCTCACACAGTAACATGACATCTTTTTATAACTGTGGACTAGTTATCTAAGTTGGTCATAATTAACTGGGACACTGTATTAGGATAGTTTCTTCCAAGATTTGATTACTGAACACAAACATACAGGGTTTTCTTTGTAAATTGGGGAAGATTTCTCAATAGTTGCACTATACTATTTATCAACAACAATGCTCTCCTTTTCTAAAGATTACTTCTATCATGTGATGTAGAATTTCTAAACAAACTTCCATAAGCAATGCATTTTGTATTATTAATGTTCATAAACTTCCTTGGGTAAAAATGACAAGACATTATTTTAAGTCACGTGTTTTTTGTCTCTTGAAAAACTTACCTAAAAAAATAGAGGCTAAGTTTCCTTAAAGCTTTTGTAAAGTGCAGTGGAGAAGCCAGCTTTCCCTGGAGACTTATCCAATTACAGGGACTGCGTGGTCTTACCCTAAGAGAGAAGAGCATTCAGAATTGTGTTTTTCTGATCATGGCAGAGAGCATAAAAGGGAGAAATCTAAGAAATTCAATTATCTGCCTAGGTGTCACTCAGCGTTGGGACTAACATAATTGGCTATAAATAATACGAGCACATTTCAGACATAGCCTCTGTGGGTTTCATTACAAAATACCCTTGCCACTGAGTTGCTAACAACTGAGCTTGCCAAGTGGGTTAGTTAGGATTGCAACTGCAAGGAGATTACTTTGCCAACTACTGGTTTTCCTCATTTTTATGGTCTCCTTTACATATTTTAATTAACATCTCCAATGTAGCATTTAAAGCACATATTGCCCTCTCAGCAAACACCATAATGACCTTTTAAAGTAATCATTTAAAACCCAAAGCAATGCTTGATTACCAACTCAGTACCATATAGCATAACCGTTCTTCTTCATACTCCTGAAATTTAATGGAGTCCAATGGCAGCAGAGGCTATGAATATGAATGGTCAATGTAATAGAATTCTAACTCCCAGAGGGTCATACTGGTGGCCCACTCTGGCTCCATCTGTGTGGGGATTTCCCTTGACCACATGCCAGTAGACTTCCTATATGTGAAATGGAGAAAACTAAGGCTCCCTACTTTATTGATTACATATAGTAGGCAATCAATACAATTTGTTGATTTTTTCCTAATTAAGCCTTTTAAAAACTAAAACATATTGATAGACTGTTTGAGTAGCAACACTAAGGATGAGGGTTTTGCAACCATGCCCACATGGACGGGCAAACCCAGATGTATTTTGAAGTCATCCAGTATTCCAAAGGGTTTTTCAAATGTTTTCAGTTTAACTAAACCCTAAACACATTGTGCCAAGTACTATTTTCCTTTAAGTTTCAAACCCATGTGAATTTTAAGGGAAATTAAATCCACATGTTTCTGATTCATTTTTACTTAAATCATTAAAATGCTGTTTTGGATGAGCCATTTGACTTCCAAGAAGCTTTTCTTCATGGACTCCTTTACGCCTTTTTTTGGTGTGAGGTCAAAAGCAGGAAGTCATACTTTGACGATGATAAATGAATTGTGACATCAAACACTGCAACTCCAAACCCGAGCATTCTCACAATACTTCAGCAGTTGACAAGTTCATTTTCTTAATTGTCCATCAGGAATTGCTTACTTTTGCCTTTATTTTTCTACCATAACCTGAAAAAGCAAAATAATCTCACCTATAAGCATTATGCCACTTAGAATCTACCTCTGGTGTTGCACTGGCTTTTCAAAGAAGCAATAGCATCATTTCACAGCTCATTTAATTTGACAGTCTTATCCAAGAAAAAAAATGTTAAAAATGCATACACAATTCTATCTGTTTCATCTACACTTAGCTGTCCTAAGCAAGTTGTTTTATAAACCCAATGCAAAATCTAAGAGGAAGTCATATTGCTGGAAAAACAGTCCTCATCTCATGAGTCCCACCTCATCTGCTTTCTTCTGATTTCATGCTTCACGTTAAGGTTTTTCTCTATAACCTTTACATCTTAAACAGCTTTCATCCCTGCCTAACATTCATAAATTCACACTTCATAACCTTTACCCACCTCTGAAGAAGAAAAGGAAAGAAGCACTTGCCTTGTTTCCTCTAGCTATCTTCATGCATCACTCCTTCCTTCCACCTCCGCATTTCTAAACCTTAATCTCACTGGGTCATTCTCCCCTTTCACCCACTGTCTCTTAAGCTACTTCTTTCTTTTATAGACCAAGATTCCCACAGAAAACTCGTTCTACTAATTAATTCCCCATTTGTATAGCTGCTGTTGGGCTTGAAGTTGTCTTACCACATATCAGTTAGAACCACTTGAAGGAAGCTTGGCACAATTGTCCACCTTGTATTCTCCCCAACCTTTTTATTCTCCTTCATCACCTCACAACTGCACTGAGTGATGCTTGTCTCTAGTCTCCTCTGTTAGTCTGGTCCACATCTGATCAGCAGATTAATTTTCTGAAATGACAACTTGGCAATTGAAATCTGCACTTTTTTTCCCCATCACCAACAGAACAATGTATAGGCTCTTTACCCTTGTACTCTGAACCCTGTAAAATGCTCTTTATAATCTATCTTTAACCTAAAATTTATTCATTTTTTCTTCTACATCAACTTATCAACTAATAGTTCTTTGAAGAGTTGTCCCTTCCTCCACTTTTACCTTCTTTGTATTCTACCCCCAAGTCTTCTCTATTCAGTAAGATCCAGACTCACTGTTACTTATCCATGAGGCTTTCCAAGATTGTTTTCTTAAACCCTCTCCCTTCTTTTACACTCATGGCTTTCATTTCTCTATTATAATAACTTAGCAGCTGGGAGTGGTGGTACATACCTGTAATCACAGCACTCTGTAATCTCAGGCAAAGGAAGGAGAATCCCAAATTCAAACCCAGCCTGGGAAGCTTAGTGACTTAGTGAGACCATTTCAAAATAAAAAATAAAAAGAAGGGCTGGGCTAGTTCATTGTGAAGGCTCTGCATTCAATCCACAGGACCACCAGAAAGTGTGTTGATTAATTAACCTGCCATACTTTTTGTAGAGTCTTAAATGTGCTGTTGTTTCACACAGCTATGACTTCTATTTTTAACAATTTAAACAACATCAGGGAGAACCCGTTACATATTTCAATAAAAAATCTGTTGATTAATTGGATTATCACTAACAAAAACAAAAAATTAGATATCACTTTTAAAACAGAATTATCAATGATTTTAAGTCTTTTAAAATAAGACCAGATGCCAGGCGTCGTGACTCACGCTTGTAATCACAGCACTCGGGAGGCAGAGACAGGAGGATTGCTGAGTTCGAGGCTTGCCTGAACTACATAGTGAGCTCAGGGCCAGCCTGAACTACAAAGCGAGACCCTGTCTCAAGAAAAAAAAATAAGACCAGATGTTTTAGTGTTTGTTATATGTATGCTTCACATATAAACCATTAACATATTTCAATACCACAAAGTAATATAATGATGTGAATGAAAACTACCTAAACTTCAATCATACTATAATTTGGTATGTTAATGCTAACAGATCATTTTCTTACATTTGAAAAGTAGAAGTGCACAAAACCACTAAAGGTGGAAGAAATTTGTGTGATAAAATGGGCATACAAGTCAGTGACAATGACTCATGTTTAATAATGTAGTTGTTAATATTAACAGGAAGTTTATTGTAGGTTCTGTACTAAGCCATCTACCCATAATGTATCATGAAATCTTTGTGATCACCCTGCAATGTAGGTATTAGTATCCAATTTTACCAGTTCAGAAAGACTGTGGCTCAGAGAGGGTAAAGGTTCTTCTGAAAGTCACAGAACTTGAGGGTGGAATAGATAAGTTTAGAGCCCAGACTAGTAGAATTCAAGGCCATATCACTGAACTACGTCTGTCTGGAGTACTACCAGATATGACTCAGTTTGTATCCACCAAAGATTAAATCTTTCACTTTTATTTCATAACAGCATCCTGCCTAGAAATATATATGTATTTTAGTATAAAATTTTACACAATGATTTCAGAAATTCTAAAAATCTAACAATATTTTATAATGTCTCAACACTGAGGCCCAAAATTTCACTGATCTGAATAAAAATATAGCACTTGTTTGGGCATCAGTTGCGGGAGAGTAAATTATATTGTGGTGTAACGAAAGCTGCCTTAGATGAAAAGACTGGAGGGATGAAATTTCATATGATGGCATCTACATAGATCACTCACTTGGACAATGGCCTCTCTGGACCTCTCCTCATTAACAGAATGAACTAGTTGATTCCTTTCAGATTTTAAAAATTCTGTGACCCAATCAGTATATTCACAAGTCAAAAATGAAGAGTGATATCAAGCATTTTCTGGATCTATTCCAAACCCTCAATCACCTTATACCTAAAATTCAATCCCTGAGTTAAATTCCCATTCCTATTATAGTCATCCTTTTTAATCATGATTCACACATAAGAACTCTGTGCTATAATCATTCCTTCATTTGTGGGACTTCCTAATAAACAATAAATTCCCCAAAGAAGATAACTGAATTTTGTTTAATTCTCTATCCTCAGTACTAGTACACATGAGGTTCATACATACCAGCTGAACAAATAGGGCTGGGACCACAGTCACCCGTACTAACTCAGGAAAGGAAGAACAGCAATGTATAAAAGGAAAACATAAGTCTTTCTCTAGAACAAATAACAATTGCAGAATAGATACAAACTGTACCTCTCCTCATGCCCCTTCTTATCTAACAGCTGTCAAATGTGGGCTCCAGATGATTGATAAGGTGTGAAGCTGTTCCACATCCAATCAAGAACTCCAGAAGTTTCTAGGCACCATTTGCTAAAATATGGCATTCCTCTTTGACAAATTAGTAGTTAGAGGAACAATAATTGCTCTTTATCTAGATCTGTTTTTCTTTTAAGATACTTTAATCAAATATTCATGTATCAATATGGAATTCATTGATATTACAACAGACATATAATGCACTTAAGAGAAACATATCCCATCAGTATTAGTAAGAAAGGTAATCAATTTGTAAAATAGGAAATAGTCAAAGGGAATGTGGTGTGGGAATGTAATGAGGGAAAAGAATAAATATGATTTGGAGAGAAAAATAAATATTATGTACATAAGGGGTGGAGGGTTGTAGGTGGGTAGGGATATATGGGTAAAAACGAGAATGAACTTGTGTCATATACTGGTACAAATTCACCAATGTTGAGTGTGATTGTGACCTGTATATAAAATGTGCCAATAAAGAATTGAATTTAAAAAAAGAAAGGTAGGGCCGGAGGGTTAGCTCAGTGGTTCTGGTGCCTGCCTCATAAGCTCCAGGTCCTGAGTTTGATCCCCGGTGACTACATACGATGCTGGGCATGGTGACTCACGCCCACCAACAATCAATACCACATACCACAGTGCAGGGCGTGGTGGCTCACGCCTGTAATCCCAGCACTCAGGAGGCAGAGGCAGGAGGATTGCTGAGTTTGAGGCTTGCCTGGACTACATAGTGAGCTCAGAGCCAGCCTGAACTACAAAGCGAGACCCTGTCTCAAAAAAAAAAAAAAAAAAAAAAAGAAAGAAAGGTAATCAAGGTGGCTAGACATAAGATCAACACAGGGAAAAAACTTCTACAAAGTAGTTGAATGTTGGATATAATAATTATATCCAAATTAGTTGAACTTTGGATATAATGGAACCTAGGATGATTCTGTCAATGCAACAGTTCCATGTCATGAAATAGGCTGGCAGAAATCGCCCAAGCAATGAAAACAAACTATAGAGAGAAAATTATTTAGTTTTATTAAAGGACATTAGAGAATACTTGATTAATTGAAGAAATATACTGGTTCCCAAGTAGAATGGGCCAATACTTTTAAAGCAAAAGTTGTTTCCTCAAATTCATGTATACATTTAGGGCGATCCCCATCAATATCCTAGCAGTAAAGTTTCATGGAACCCAACAAATTGATTGTAAATTCACAGAGAAAAGAATATGACAAGAATATCAGAAGAGTTTGACACTATTGGCTCTGCCAGTATCAACATATACTCAAAGGCTACAATGGTTAAAACAGTATTATACTAATGCAGAAGCTGACAGATCACTCACTAGAATAGGACAACAATTTTTAAGAAAAATCTAAGGAAAAGTATCTAAGTCTTAACTCAAAAAAGTTTTGTGCAAGTCACAAAATTTACAAAGCACAAAAATTATTAATTTTGACTACCTAGAAATTTTTAACTTATACGTGAAAAGTTATAAACAAAATTAAGACAAGCAATATTGAAACATCAAAAGATATCATTAAACAAGAAATAAACATTGAAACATCAAAAGATACCATTTAAAGATACCATTCATTTAAACATTGAAACATCAAAAAATACCATTAAACAAGAAATAAGCCACAAAGTAAAAGAACCTATTTGCAGCACATGTAAAGTAACAAAAAAAAAAAAACCCACATATCTAGACTATGTAAATAATCCTTATAGGTCATTTTCTAAAGCACAAAATCCAGTAGGAAATAAATGATTAAGAAAGTTGAACCAAGTGACTTATGTGAGACATTTTACATGTGAGAACACCCAAATTATCAATAAACATATTGAAGTGTTAGATCTCACTAGTTATTAGAAAAATGTAAGACAAACCATAGTGAGATCACTACACCCACTAGTGTGCTTTGACAATATCAAGTATAAGTAAGGAAGGAACTGGAGCACATGAAACTCACTCAATCCTGGAGGAAAGGTAAATAAGCATAATTTCTTTTATCTACCAAAGTTAAAGGTACATGTTCTCCCTTATGTATTCTCAACAAAAATACTGTTCATCACAAAGTATGCATAAACATAGTTTGTTGCATTACCTTAAAACTAGAAAGAGCCCAAATGTCTATCAAAAATAAAATGGATACATCATTACAAACAATCAAATACTGAACAGCAATGAGAATGTAAATTTCTTTTTGTTATTATATAAGTTCTTCTACTCATGGATTCAATTTTGTAATTGGCCCTAAGCCACATTCTGGTGACTATCCCTAATTCTACATATAGACAAGGGATGGAGAAGGACATGAATACTGTTATGTTCTTTTACAGATACATTCCTCAGGGAAAAGTGTGAGAACAGTTTTGTCTCACAGTGGAAGAGGAGCCACTCAGTATGGAGATCAGGGCACCTGGAGTGAAAATTGGGGCTCAGCATTATCCAAACTCTTCTGAAATTTTTGTATATTTCTAGTCCAGATTTCTTTCACTTTTTCTTGATTCTTAATTTCCATATAAAAGACTCAACAAAGCTATGACTTCAACTGATTATGTAGCTTGTGCAGTTCATAGAACTAAACCTTGATTTGATATTAAGACACGGGTAAGGGATAAAAGAGTCCTTAAGCCTAATCCCAGTAGGTCTTCCAGTCTTGGCCCATATTTAGAGAGTTGGACAAGTTAATCCTGCTCTTTAAACTGCCAGGCCCTGCAGACCTACTTCACTCACAGCCTGAAGTTACTCATGTCCCTTCATACTGCTTCATGGCAAGAAAGAAATGGTTTTCCCTATCCTTATCCTTAACAGTCAGATTATTCCAGGCTACTGCAGGAAATAATTTAAATAATTTTCCATGATAAGAATTGTTTCATTGTTTCAGGCCAGCCAATGTCAAATTCAAATCTTCAAATAGCAAGAGGAGTTTCCCTGGCCTTTATCATTTAGGCTGCATAAATGGTTCCAGATCATTCCTTGAGGGCCTTTTCACTACTATCTTGTTAATTATTATAGCTTTTTAATGCTTCATTGCAATCACTAGACATCATCTCTGGGTAACTTTAGAATTTTTGGAAAGTCATCAGGTAGCTTATCATATCAATGGAAAACTTAGAACTGGAGCCTGAATAAAGGGAGATCAGACTGTCACAAATAGACCAAGGCTCAACTACAGAGACATTTGGTGAAGACACAGCCACTGGCACTATCAAAGCTGTCAGGGATGATGAGTCGACTATACCTGGGGTTAACCTCCCCAAAATTCAGTGACTTAGTTTATTAAATAAGATGGTAGAAAAATGAACAAAGTTTTTGGATACTTTATAAGAAGGTCAAAAGATACCCAATAAACATATGAAAAATATTTCCTCCTATAAAATGCAAATTATACACATAATGAGATATAGTTTATCATAAAAATAATGAACAACAGAAAATTAGAGGAGTAATAATATCCTGTTCATGAATATGGAGGTAAAACAGACACATTCTATAATATACACATTCCGTGATATAGATTAGACACAGTCTTTTTGTCAATTTTTCATTATCTCTTAAAATCTGCATTTGCAAACCCTTTGACACAGAACACCGACTTCTAGAAATGCAACTTAGAGAAATGTTCACATATGTACACGAAAATAGATGCCTATAGATGTTCACTGCAGTGCAGACTGGGGCTGTACAAATGGAAACAACCTAAGTGCCTCAGCATAAAAGGTAGATTAAATAAGTTATGATACATTCCTACACTGGAATTGTACAAAATCATTATAAAGAAATACATGGGTCTATTGATACTGCTTGGAAATTTCTTTTAGGTGTAGCCCTAAGGAAAAAAATACAAAAATGTGAAATAAAATTAATAATCCCATTAAATGTAAAATAAAAATGTGAATACAATGTATCCATGTATGCATGGAGAGCATAAAAAGATGTCCATCAGATATTTTCGCAGCTACTGTAGCTAGATGGCTAAAGTTTGGGGGTAGAGGGGTTCCCACATTGTAGTCTGTGAATTTAGACTACTGTATGAATGTTTATCATAGACACATATTCATCTTTCATTTCTGTAGGAAGCAAATGAAGGGTACATGAAGTGAAAAATGAACACCAGGTTTATGCAACAGAAGAGAAGTCTAGCAGTCATTTTTTTCTGGAACTACTATTTTACTGATCAAAAACACAACAGACTTTGTAGTGATCTGGGTCCAAATTTTCCCCCACCACTTCTCAGCAGGAGAAAACTTACTCAACCTCTCTGAGCTTCACTTTCCCCTATTTGTTTATAAAGTAATAATAATTTAATAATAGTTTCATAGAATGACTGTGAAGATTAAAATAACTAAGATGTTCAGTAGTATATTTAATGCATAATAAAAAAGTTATCGGGTTGGATGATGTTTCTATTTTCTTCCCTTCCTTTGCCTTTAATAAAACAGGACAAGTATAAAACATCTCTCTTTATTTTTATATCATCATCTTCTTCTTAGTATCTTCTTCTAAGAAATTCTGTACAGGACCAGAGATTTAGCTCAGCAGTTTTAGCACCTGCCTAGCAAACCCAAGGTCCCTGGTTTGATCCCTGGTAACCACGTACAACAATACTGGGCATGGTAGCTCACACCCACCAGCAATCAGTACCACATACCGCAAATGTGGGATTAGTGGCTCAAACCTGTAATCCCAGCACTCAGGAGGCAGAGACAGGAGGACTGCTGAGTTTGAGGCTTGCCTGGGCTACATAGTGAGCTCAGGGCCAGCCTGAACTACAAAGCAAGACCTTGTCTCAAAAAAAAAAAATCTGTACAGTAAATCATCTATAAAAGGGATGTTTCTTACTGTAACATCCTTAGTTTTGAATTCACCCTGACTCAGGCAGGGTTGTCCCAATTATCTCACTTTCTCAGATGAAGAAACTAAGTTCCCAAAATATTAAACGCTTCACAGAGGCCTAAGCCCCACAACTGAGAGTGGACTCACATTCCTGCACTAGCGCCTGACCACGGCTCACCTCCCTAAACAGACTTTACTACGTGCCACTTCAGAATACGTGGCAGAAGGCCTTCAGTGGACAAAAAACCCTGAGCACTTTGAAATATTTCCATACAGAAACTCATGCAAAGGTTTGGGTCTGACACTTAAAAGCCTCTTGTTTAAAAAGGAAAATAAAAAGTCCCAAATCCGATCAATAATGGGGAAGCTGTAATACTGTTCTCTTTCACCAGAGAAATTTACAACCAAATAGGACTTCGGAGCCAAGATCCTCACAGCACAGAAAATGATGTGGCCAGAGAAAGGGGTAAAGAAAGGCATGGGCGATAACGTCCTTGGGATATCTGTAAGCTCCATTACATTATCCAAAAGAAATATAATAGGAGTCGAGGTCCAATGATTACTTCCTCCATCTAACCCTCTTCATTTAACATATCATTAGTATTTTTAGACAAGTCCCTCGGGGCTCACACTTTTGTAGGTGAGTCAGACAGCAAGGGCCATGGCAGCTATCCAAGGAAACTGATCCCCCTTTTAATGCTCCTTTCTGGTTACCTGCTATAATGCAATTATCATGTACTGAAGCAATTTTCGGGAAAATGGCTTGACAAGGAGAACTCTATCATTTTGTAAACAAGAACAAACGTTGTAATTGGATCTTAATTACACAATGTTCTGAGAGGTTATTTTTATTTCTTTGTTTGTTAATGCAATTATTTAGCTTCCCTATTTTAGCCTTGACCTTGCAGGAAGAGGGTATTTTCCAGTCAGCATAATGCTTTATCTTTGAAAGCTACAATCAATAAGGATAATTAATGATGCCGGCTGCAATGATAGCCTCGGCAATCATTATCCCACATTAATCCCTGCAGTCAGGCTGGGGTCAAGGCCATCTAAATCATTCACCCAGGGGTGGAGAAATTCAAATAATTTACCAATTTAAATCCTTGCAAACAAATCCCACTTTATTTTCAAAGCCGTCTGAATGCCGACTAGGTTTTGTGTCTTTTCACTGGTGCTTTTTTTTTCTTTAATGACAAAATATTTTCTTGACATGATATATCAGCAGTGCAGTTTGCTATGCTTGTGTTTTGATAAATTAATGTAAAAACATGCACCACATAAAATGCTCTTCAGCCTGGTGGTACAATTGCATATTTAGCATTTCATGCATTGTCCCTTGTTTTAAAAGGGATGAAGGAAGGAAAAGAGGAGAAAGGGGAAAAGAAGAAACAAGAAAAAAGGAAGGCAGAAGGGAGGGAGGGAGAGAAGAGTAGAGGGAGAAGGAGGAAGGAAGGAAAGGTGAATGGGGGTCATATTAATGGCCAGTTGACTGAAGCCTGGCAGACACCTGCAGAAAGTTGAATGGTGCAATCTGGGAACTCTTTAAAGAAAAATTGCAGGCTTTTTTAGCATTGTTGAGAAGACCGTCAGCTGGGAAACCTCACGCTGGATTTCACAGTACACTTTCCACGGATACCTATTTTTCCCTCATTTTTGCCTCCCTCCCCCTACCTTTCCTAGCGTGCAAGTTGGATGACTTGCTGTATCCCTCTGCTTGTCTGCTATAGATCACACCCTGTTAGAAAAGTTCCACTGGCCTTCTAAATATTTTTCAGTGATTTCATTTTAATTAGTATTTTGCTGTAAATCACATTCCTAGTCTGCATATGCTGAATATCAAATTGATAGCTTGTCTCACTATGTGTGTGTGTGTGTGTGTCTATTTACTACAACTGAATTTGCAAATAAGAAAAGTTTAAATCTACCGTATCTCAATAAATATTTTTTGATATGATACAGCTTAGCTTTCCTCCGTCCCCTTTTTTCAGTGCATTTCGCATGTGGGAAGGGATTATAGCAGCTACAATAAGCTTTCCCAGCATAGTAATTAGGAGTTAGGATTTTTGCATGGGTTTGGGGCAGATGGAGGACTCCGAGACATGGCTGCGAGAGGCAGAAAAGAAGATCTCTGAAGAACTCAGCCAGAGTTCCTATCTGCCTGCCATGAGAAGTTCTCTGCGAAGACTGTTGAAAGCTGCAAAGAATTTATCACCATGGCTTTTTCATTACGAACAGTGACTGCTAAGGAGAAAACACTTAACATTTTTGAACACCGTTAGTATAGCCTCACTAAGGAATTCATTCTAATGAGATTTTATCAGTATTTCACCATCTTCCAAATGGAGGTCCTTGTTTCACATCGTACAAAGGTGAAAAACAGAAGATATTATTGAGGGAGAGGGGTCTTATGATAGATCTTACTAGCAAGAAAAAAAGTGAATGAAGCTGAATTTAAAAGGGGAATATGAACCATGCATTTGAACATGGAGAAGCATGTGTACTTCTAGGTAACTATGAAATAGCACATTCCCTGCTAATTCCCCCACTGTCTAATTACTTGTTATCTTTTTTTTAGGATTGTGAGTTTTTAAATTGATTTTTTATTTCTTTGGTCTTAGAGATTGAACCCAGGGCTCAAAGCACACTGTGCCTATGCTCCACCCCCAAACTATATTTCCAGCCCCTAGGCTGGTGATTTTCAATAAAGACAAATGCTCTCTTCTTGAATCTTTCCTCTATATTCTCTGGCCTCTTTACTTTGCATTTCTCCAGTAAGTGCTTTTTGTTGAGTGCCTGCAAAAAAAGTTTGCTGCAAGAATTAGTAGGCCTGGTGTAAAATGAAAATTCAGAGCCTCTCCCATGGAAGTTAAGATAATCTGCCTTTCTCCTGGACCAGTGCACTGTACTAATGGACTGCACTGTTTGCTCTGATGCACCTGTATGCACTTGGATCTAGTATTAGGCAAGAAGTCTGCCCTGAGTGCCCACCTGGTGCAC
>PVIC010000995.1:17049-101904 GCA_004025085.1 Thryonomys swinderianus
CTTATATTTTGTATAATGAAACAAGCATTAGCAATGATATACATTTCTCAAGGTCATAACTAAAACAAAGCAGAAGCAGGATTTGAATTCAAAATAGATGCTCCTAAATCTGGTACCCTCCTGCTTCTCCTGTCAGAGAGAGAGAGATTTGTGGTACAAAACAGGTCACTAAAACCATTCTATAGGAATTAAGAAATGCAGTATAAAAGTGATGGATTTGAGATAGCTTTTGAAAAATGAGCTGGAACTTGTCTGTTGGAGAAGAAGGAACGCTGTGATATAGCCATGGAAAGCACAGAAAACTCAGGAAGTTCTTGTGGATAAAACAAAGGATGCATGGCAGTGATCTCAAGGAACTAAATCTGAAACAGCAGCAAGAATTGGACAAGAAGTGTGTACCACTGAGGCCTTGCACTTTATTCTGTAGGATGTATGATGGCATGACCAAATTATTAACTTCTCTAGAAACCAGACTGAATTTATTCAGAGCACAAACAAGAAAACAATGCCAAAATGACTGTCATACTTTTGGAAACCATTTTTAACCATGCCAAGGATTTTGTAAAAGCCCTTCAACAGCAAAGTAATCCATTCACAATAGCTGCCAGCTTAGAGCAAAGAGGCTGAAGAATAAGTGGAGACACATTAGTCAATGGAAAAGATCTCTAAAGGCAGAAAACATCAAGTGCTCAGAAACATAGGCCTATTTTTTGTTTGTAATTTATTTTATTGGTAGGTAGATAGATAGATAGATAGATAGATAGATAGATAGATAGATAGACAGACAGACATTCAACACTGTTTGTACCAGTGCATGACACAACTTGATTCTCACTTTTTCCCATTTCCCTGACCTCCCTACAACCCTCTGTCCCCTATACACATAAGCTTTGTTTACTTTTTTATCATCAAGTTTTTTCTTCTTTACCTACCCTTACTCCCCCCACAGGCCTATTTTCACAGAAGGAAGGAGGCAAAGAATAAAAGCTTCTTTTGGAAGCTATTATAGTGATAGGTTGTTATGATCTGAACCAGTATTTGAAATGGAGCAGCATACCAGATACAAATATGAAATCTCAAAGAGTTATGTCATTTACAATCAGTGACCCCAAATTGGATTGGAGTCAAATGATGTCAAGTTTAATGCTTACTCTTCCTCTATTGAGCTCTCAAATGTTGGGCCCAAGTATAAACAGGTCTTGTTTCAAATCCCAGCTCCATTACTTACCAGCTGCAAGACTTTGGACAAGTTACTTTCCCTCCACCACAGACTTAGTGTCATGATCCATAATGAAATTTAAAATTTCAACTATAAAATCATATTAGAATGTCCTAAATGATATAACAAAGAAGTATGTCCCTGGAATAGTATCCATAAAGAATCCCAAAAATCTTCATTCTGACCTACAGAGTGAGGGAGTGCTAGATGAATTCCAAATGGTCCCCTACCTCCTTCATTCCTTGACTCTAAAACCTTCTTTAGTTTCCCTCTTTGTACACATTTTAAGTGATGTGCATCAAGCTATGTCTTGGAGACCTAATGATGAACACTATCTCTTCCTTCAAGAAATTTATTGAGTTAAATAGTAGGGCACTTGCCTACCATAAGAGGCTCTAAATTCAACACCCAGCACACAACATCAATAGCAAAAAGTAAAAGAATAATGTTTATAATTCTAGCAAGGAAGCATTTTTATAATATTTATTCATGAGCAACAGGAAGGAGAATGAAATTTTTATAGTAGTCTCTAAGTGAGAAATGCTGGTATGGCTCTATGTCTCAGTGCCTTCCCTAACACCTATAAAGTCTCTATTTGACAGTAAATTTTTTGAACTTTGAATTACTGAATAGGAAAGAAAACATTTTAAGCTATATTAACTAATACTTTACAGGCATGAGTTAGCTGTGAAGTAAGATCCAAGAGGGAATCGAGGTGGAGGGACAGAGCAATAGCAGGGCCAGGAAGGCATCTGAGATAAGGTGCCCAGCCATCAGGTGGCATGTCCATAGCATTATGTGGCAAGGTGGGCTCCTGAGCCCCACACACTCACCTAGTAGTTACCTTCTGTGGACCAAGTTCTAGAATCCAGTTTTGAAGTCCAGAAGTTTCCCAGGCTTTGAGTTGACTAGATTTCCATGTCCTACTGTTAACCTAAATTCCATAACCTAAGTAATTTTTTCTGGGCTTATACTGACTCTATCAAATCCCACATAAAACCTAAAGACTAAGCACATAATTGTCTTCACTCTTGCATTTTTAAAAAATTCTTAGTCTAAAGGCTTTCGACTTTTTTTTAACACTTATACCCGTCCTTCATACTTAAATCTATTAGCTCAATATGTGAGAATGATTGTGGTGAAAGCTGAGAACTGTTAAGATTTTCTTTTGGTAAAAATTTCAAAGGAGATGCTCCTTTGAAAATGAGTTCTCCTATATCAAAAGTGAGCAGTGATAACCAAATTAAATTAGTCCAGGAGCTTCATCCAAATCCTCATGTCCATTTCTTTGCAATGTCTATTATATGAGAGATACAATGTCTTGACATTTCTCTGTGAGAAATAAAGAGACCCCCCTCATACTTTTCAGTTCTACATATGAAATCTGGGATTTCGCCAGCCACTCAATCACTTCCTGATGGTTCTCAGTGCTGAATTGGCATTTATTTGGCTTTGAGAAGGGATCAGAGAGAGGACTGGCTGCTTTCCAAAAGAGATGCAAAAACAGAAAGGGGGAGGACGCTTCCCTTAGCGTCGAGGTTTTAAGACAGTGAATCTTGTCTCCAAGGCATTTAAGCTCCTCCTCCTAATTCCTTCAGAAGCAGAGTCTGGTCTGTAAGTGGTAGCTGTGCCCCTAATTTTACACACATGGTCACTTAACTTGAACAAATTCAGCAACACATGAGAGAGAGAGAGAGAGAGAGAGAGAGAGAGAGAGAGAGAGAGAGAGAGAGAGAGAGAGAAGTATTTTATTGTGAACCTTATTTCAGTTGCCACTGCACTGAGTGCACATGCTTTCAAGAGAAGAGAGGTGAGGGACACGGTTCTTCTGCTCCCTCAGTTGATACCAAGTCTCATGTGCTTTTACACTGTGTATCTCCCCTTGTTGAACAGATCTCTAGTGTTTGAGGTTGTTATTTATATATTTATTGTTATCGTTATTTGGTACATTGTATATACACATCATGATCACACTCAATATTGGGAATTTGTACCAGTATATGACATGATTTAATTCTCATTTTTTCCCATTCCCCTACTTCCTAAATATAAGTCAGTCTCAGTTCTTCACCTGACGTGCACCCGATGAAAAGGTCTACCTGAGGCTCTAGGGAGGAGAGCACTTTTGTCTGTACATAAACCCAGCCTTACTTATTGCCTTGGGAGCATAAATACTTGGAGTGAATTATTCTGTATCCAATCTCAAGTCCTGGGGACCTCCAGTGCACCAAGGAGCAAAAAGTGACATCAACCCTTAAAATATTATAGCTAAATAAAAATCTAGACTTTACCTCTGGTTTCGCAGGGTTATGGAGAAGCCTGGTCCAAGGTTCCGCTTGCAGAATGGAGATAGAATTTGGCCTCTGAAGGATATGTTGTACTTGAGGCTTGAGATGAAAGCACTTTGCATTTTATTTATACAAAGCCATTCTTCAACTTCTTATGTGGTGTCTGTAGTAGATTATAAACAATTATCAAATTTAGAGTGATCATTACCAATTGAGAACAACAAATAGAAAATCAATCAAGCTACTGTTGGAGGTTCTAAGTGGTGCATTCTTCTGCTAATAATGAGTCTCTGAAAAAGCCATAAGGAGCTCTAGAGAGTAAACTCAAACTCAGTCAATCAATAAATATGTACTGAACACATTATATTCTTCATGATATATAAAACATGATGTTGGCTGATGTGGCAGAAACAGTATAAAACAGTTTCTGCTCTTTCAGGGCAAAAACCGAGTACCATACATATACATATGTATACATAGATGTCCTTGTGAGTTTGAAGAATGGCTTTTAGAAACTCTTTGATTCATTAGCATTGAATACAACTGGCCCTCCAGATCTGTCAGATTTGCTTCTTGGATTTGACCAACCATGTATCAAAAATAATTGCAGCAAATTTATCTGTTCTATATTTTTTCTTGTCATTATTCCTTAAATTATGTGATATAATAACTATTTACATAGTTTTTACATCATATTAGATATAAGACATTAAAGTCTATTAAAGGATGTATAGTTTATATGAGACTCACTTGAGCTTCGCCAATTTTGTATGAATTGACAGTGAGCAATAAAAAGCTACCTTGATAAGCCTTATAGGCTGTTTACAAACTAAATTGTCAAACTGAGTTTTTAGGAGGTTTTCTGGAATACAGAGACCTCGAGATGGGGTTGCAATGGGATGGGATAGGATGGGATAGAAGGAAAGAGAATAGCACAGGCAAGAGAAGGAAAAGCAGGCCTGAAAATAGTCTGGCATACAACTAATGTAGGTTTTGCAACAGACAAGTATGAGTGTTTAAAACACTTGACAATGATGTTGAGACACACTTTAAAGGTGATTTGTTTAGGATTATCTAATCATGGGAGGAACTATTACTGCTATATTTTAAGAATGTACATATGGCCGGGCGTGGTGGCTCACACCTGTAATCCCAGCACTCAGGAGGCAGAGACAGGAGGATTGCTGAGTTCGAGGCTTATCTGGACTACATAGTGAGCTCAGAGCCAGCCTGAACTACAAAGCGAGACCCTGTCTCAGAAAAAAGAATGTACATATGACCTCAGAGTATGGAGATGGTTGTAAGCAGAAGAGGAAAAAAAACTAATTAGGAAATTATTCCCTTAGTATACCCCATAAGGACAAAAGAATAAAGGACGGTGGTGAGTGTGTGAGTAAAATAATGTTAATAGATGTAAGCTACATTGAATGTGAAAACTGGAAAATATAGTTTCCAGGTAATATACAAGTAACAAGGGAAAAACTAAAATTTAACCATTTCTGAAAAAAGAAATGGAGCCATACTAAAGGGAACTAGCTTGAGTGACAGAGGGAAAAGTTTGTTTCAGTTAGGCTGATGGGTCCGATAAATGGTCTACAGGAAATGAGATATCTGAGACTGGAGTTCAGGTGTTGACTCAGGGCCAAGAGACATTGGTTTGGGGAGTTACTTATGGAGAGATGAGGTCTAAAGTGGTTTGCTTTACTAAGAACAGGAGTAGACAGAGACATGAGCAGACACTACCTCACCTTACTAGAGGCATCTGCTATAGTTGCTCCCTACTTTTATGATCATCATCTATAGAATTCTTGTCTATGATCGTTAAAGTTTTGCTCCAATCCAAGCATAATAACAACATTAGAATCACCTATGAAGTTTGGGGAAATACTGTACTTCATCACACCCCCAGAATATTCCCATTTCATTGACCTTGGGCCCAAACATTGGTAATTCTTCAAAATCCTCCTGTGGAACAATGATAATTTTGTTTGAACTGTGGAATCATCATCCTCTAGAGGTGTAAGATGAAATATTTGGGGATTAAATGCCACTGTGTCTGAGGTTTACTTCAAAATAATGACAGAGGTATGGGGAGTAAGCCAGGTGTGGAGGAGACAATATTGGGCATAAGGTGGTAACAGTTAAATCTGAGTGATCAACACATGGGGCTTATATTTTTCTTGCTACTTTAATATGGTTAGAATCTTCTATTTAAAAAAATTTTAAAAATCAATAAAATCTTCCCAGGTAGCACTACAGTGAAGCTAATTCTACAGACCATCAGGATACAAGAATTTTCAAAAGCAGTCTTTGATCCATTAGTTGTCAAGTGCCTCTGCCAGATTTCTATGAATAGCTCCTCCTGGCTTTCTTACTCCTAATTTTTTGACTTCTTGTAATCTAGAGCTGATGAACTTCTAGCAACACAGGCTCCTATCTCAAATTCCTCAATAATAAATTTGACGGTATTGGGAAAATTGCTCATGGAGACAGCAGAATTACCCACAGCAATCATGATCCCTTTCCTTAATCCCTGATGCAGATAAACAAAACAGCATGCTTGATACATCTACTGTAACTGACTCATTGAAAAACAAGCACTTTCAGACACAGGTTTCCGCTCTGTTCCTGTTTACCTATACTGGTGATAGTGAAACTTTTCAAGCCCCACCACTGAAACCACAACCCTCTTGTAAACTGTCAACACTGTAATTAAACCTGAATGCTGAAATTTTAGTTTAGAAAAAAGCACGGCTTATGTCAGCAGAGCAGGCTCTGAGCACCTGCAGCACACATCTTGGGTTTGCCCCACTAACCTATACACATTAAATAAAAGACTATTCAAACAATACTGAAATTCTAATAAAACTTTGATAACGTTATCAACAAAGCCTTACCCTTATTCACTTCCACTTCTTTATGAGGCTATCCCTAAAGATAGCACTTTCAAAATAGAGCTTTTGGATCCAACAGAGGCAGTGACTTTAAAGTAAGAGAAATAGATCACAGTAGAAAATATTACATTGCATTACATGTGTGCATGTTAAGTATTATTTATGCAGCCATAAGTCTCAGTAATTACATGTATGTGTTTATTTGACCTTTGTGTAAAATACCCAGGATAGCTTTAAGTCTATCTTTCAACTTCATTTTTTTAATGTTCAATTCCATGCACGGAATTCCTTTCTCTTCATTTGCAGAAGCATCAAACAGGTGCAGTGTCTGAAAGATGAATAAGACTTAGAAACAGGCATTTCAAGGGGGAAAAAAAAAACAGCAAAGCTGGATCCAGCAGATTCGGGCAAATTCAAATTTAAGGATGCCTGACAAATCCAGTTTTAGGATTGTTCCATGGTCCTGGAATACCTACCTACATCACAGGGATCTCAGAAATGGCAATCTCAGTAGAAGTGGTATTGGCACTTGAAGCTGTGTGTGGACAGAAGACTTTTGAACCATCATTTTTTAGGGTGGATCTACTAGTCATGATAGAAATCACAGGGAAACTAACACCCAACTACCCCTGCAACCAATTTCACTTCCTAGGACTAAAGAAGCACAAGTTAGTTAAAGTATCTACTGAGTCCCAAAGCCCAGATGGAGTTCTTACTCTAGCCCTGCGGTTTCTCTAAGAATACTAGCCCTTCATCAGCAGGGAACTGCTGGCCACCACCAGTGGTGTCTTTGTGAGGCCTGTGAACAAAATGAAATAGGCCATTAGTAATGGAGACAAGGAATGGAAATGGATTTGGGAGATATTACAAGCTGGAACTGACAGATCAGTTTAATTAGAAATTAGAGATGGTGGTAAAAGAAGAGAGGGAGTTCTCAGAGATGGGCCCCAGTATGCCATCTGAGTTATGGGTGGTCTCTCCTTTGAGCAAGCTGTATGCCAAGGTCAAAAGGTTACACTAAGTTACTCATCCAGGGATAGCCTGAATAAGTCTATTAGAAACAACTCAGAAAGTTATAATAGGATTGGGGGTCTTCACTGTAAGACCAAAGAACTCAAAGCAGGAAATTTGCTTCACAATAATTGAAGACTGTTAGAGTCACACTGCATAATAGTAGGAGTAATAATAATAATAGCCAAATCCTGTCCAAAACCACATGAGTGAAGTCTGTAAGTACATACACCCTAGAACTTAAAGAGGTTGAGTAAATATTAGTTCCATGTACAGTGTAGAAAAAGTGTTATCCAAACACAGAGGTGGTCTCTTTTGAGTCTTACAATAACTATTGAAGAATGATAAAAGGGTAGTGTTAACCCTGTCTTAGAGACAAGGAAACTTAGGTTTCACTCAATTAATTAATTTTCATAAACCCAGGAAGGAATATTTTGACATAACTTTTGTTGTCCTCTGTCTTACATTGCAAAAAACTAGCTCAAGGAGTTCACTCCAACATTCAGGACCTATGGAACAGGGAACAGTGCCTGGGAAATAAAAAGAAACACATTAGATAAAATAAATAGCTCAATGCAAGTAATGAAGTAAACAGTAGGCTATTTAAACTTTGAATTATGGATTATCGCTTGATAAAAAACCTGAGGACACAAAGCCCTGGAAAGGGAACAATCTAAAGGAAAATGATGTGGTAGATAATATATTTTCAAACATAAACATGCACATATTTTTAACTTAGAAATGTGTATAACTATTATATGTTACTTATATATTTGGTATTATATTTTCCCTGTTTTCTATTTGTTATTTTGATAGAAGTGAAATTAAATAATGTTTATTTTTTACTCCAAATATAAAGGCCCAAATGACCGCTACTGAAAAGATCATAAATCCCAAGTATAACTCATAATTACAGCTAGTTGTTACTTCTTAGGTGAAACAAATAATGTACCAAGTGTAGTTTGTTTAGATTTAAGGAAACTTTTCTACTCAAACTAACAGTAAAATGACACCACTCTTCCTTAGTAGCACATGAACTAGTACCAAGAATTGACAACTGGAATCCCATCTTGTTAAAAGGCTTCTGCACACAAGAGAAACTACCAAAGGAGTGAAAAGACAACCTACAATGTGGGAAGAAATTACCATCTGTTCCTCAGACAAAGGACTACTATATAAAATATATAAAGAACTTTTTAAAATCAGACCCCCAAATTTAAAGACCAAATTCAAAAGTGGGCATCTGAAATAAACAGACATTTTCTCTAATGGAGAAATAGAAGCAGGAAATAAACATTTGAAAAATGTTCAACATCACTGGTCATTTGAGAGATACAGATCAAAACAACACTGAAATTCCAGCTCACTACAGAAAGAATGGCTGTTATCAAGAAATTAACCAACAACAGATGTTGGCAGGGCTGCAGGGACACAAGAGCCCTTCTTCACAGTTGGTGGAAATGTAGACTGTTACATCTCAAAAAACTAGGATTATAGGTCCCAATTGGTATTTCCCTGTTGGGTGTGTTTCCAAAAAATACTAAAAGCATCATACCCACAGTGATATATGTGCACCCATGATTATAGTGGCAGAGTTTATAATAGCTAAATCTTAGAAAGAGCCCAAAAATCCATTGACCAGGACTTGAAAACGATGTGTTTTTTAATAAAATGGAGTACTACCCAGCCATAAATAATGATAAATGAGTTATGTACAACTAAATAGAGGCACATTGAGTCCATACTCATAAGTGAAATAAATAGGACACCCATGTGTAAATATCAAGTCATTTCTCTATATGAGAAACTGAAACTAAATGAGGACCAAAAGGATATTGTGAAATGAGAGAAAAACATGCAGAAGAGAAGGGGAACTAGGGGGGAAGAAGGGGAAGGAAAAACTGAAGGTATGAAGGAAAAAATGGAAACAAAGCTTAAGTATGTGGGGGAGGGGAGGCTATGGTAATGGGAAAAATAAGAATGCTAATTCTCAATGATAAATTTGATCATAAATTCCACCTAAAATGTTATCAATAAA
Source organism: Thryonomys swinderianus (assembly GCA_004025085.1). Taxonomy (NCBI): domain Eukaryota; kingdom Metazoa; phylum Chordata; class Mammalia; order Rodentia; family Thryonomyidae; genus Thryonomys; species Thryonomys swinderianus. Next base: position 26,500 of record PVIC010000995.1, read on the forward strand.
CTCAATAAATTTTTAAAAATTAAAACAAAAGAAAAATAACACTAGTCTTCATTTTATTTATGCCAAGACCCAAAAAACGGTCATTTTCAAAACTACACCCAAGAACTTCAGCAAATTTTCCAAGAAAAAGGTGAAACTTCAATATTTCTCATTTGATTATTACTAATGAAGTCATTCCTCTGGGCTTTTAAAATTGTTAATCCTGACAAATTCTTATCTGCCAGTGATTTTACACATGATCCATGTATATTTCCAGGATTATTTTTGTCAACTTTGTGAAATTATTTGATTTTTGCAAAACTTCCCATGTTCTTCTACAGAAATTCTTATGTTTTTATTTTGTTGTCAGATATTAGCCACATCAGAAAACTATCAGAAACCAACTGAAAAGGATGCTAATGATATGACCAGAGATAGACACCAATGGAGAATGGGGCTAAATTTGTATGAGACTGATTTATGATATAATAACTTATCCTTGAAACTAAGGACACTTAGATATTAAATACTAGAATGATAAAAAGTTATTTTATAATTACTTTTTCTTATATCTGCATGGTAAGTCTGGAACACTATGGGCCATATCTGAAGAATCATATATAAGACTTGTCCCTTACCACCACCATTAACCTCTCCATGAGATGTTAACACACCTCTTGGCACCAGGGGGAAAGGCATTAGGGAAGTGTTCAGTAGTCCTAATAGGAAATCATTATGGTATCTCAGATTATCTCAAAAACAGTTGTAGTCACAGGGCTGACCTGAACTCTTCACACCAGTCTTCACCTTATAAACATTAGCACAGTTGTTGCCGTATTTCCTGATACTGTTTATTGGGCACACAAAGCTTGACTCTGTCTTAGCAGGAAAAAAATAAATGAATTAGTACATCAGAGGAAGAAAAATCACTAAAGCTGTCTAGTATGATCTATAAATAGGCAACTGTATATGCGTGTCTATAAAAGGCAGTTTAGGAGAAAAGAATGTCTACCTTCAGATAAGGCCAGTCATATTACCAATGCTGCTGGTATTCCTGACAACTAGAGATGTCAATAGAATTAGAGCTCTAGGCCTGGAGGTCAGGAAGCAATTACTTGGATCAGGCTCTTCCTTTTGGTCATCACATCTTCAAGAGTCTCTCTTGTGAATTTTTAACTGAAGAAAAGATTCTAGTTGAATGAGTCATCTTCTTTCCAGGCCAAGAAATAGAATTGCTGAAATCCTTAGGGTAACACTTTAGAGTGGTTAAAAACTGAAAACTTGCAATTCTAGCCAATCACATTCTCTGCAAGGCTCATGGAGACAGTTTCCCAGCTGACAAATATGGTGATGGCTTGAAATAGACAGCTCTGGAGATAATGAAATCTGTCACATTCATATGTACTATTCCTAATAGATTCCAAAAAATACCAAAGTTATAAAAACAAAAGTCCATTTCCAAGATTGGTACATCTGGAGAGGAACTTGCCAAATACTAAGCACATGTAAACTAAGTTTTGGTCCCTAAATGCTACATAACATTATCATCAATAAAATGACATTCTAGCTATGGAGAGTGAATAAGAGTAATGCAAGTTCCAAGAAGGATATATACTTGAATATAGAGGTAACTTAGAAAATATCTTCTAAAAGAAAAGTGAATAAAAAAGAATCAGTATGAATAAAAGCACATCATGTAGATAGAAAAAAATTCATGAAAACATATTGCATAATGACATATACTCTTGCCAGGACATTTTGTGTATATATTTTAACTGGACAAAAAGACTACCTAAATGAAATAAGAGTGAATAAAAACTAATGGGGACACTGAAGAAAAAAAAAAAAACAAGAATATACTTGAAAAGAGTTAAAAGAGATAGATATAAAAAGTATTATTTACATTTCCAGTAAATAAACACATACAAAATCCAACTAGAGGGAAGCTGAAGAATGTAAGCGAGCATATGAAATATTTACAACTACCATATTTGTCTCAATTCATTCTTTCATCATGAAATATTTCTTTTTCTTCTTCTAACACAAAATACACTTAGTCCTCTACAAATGAGACAAGCCAATGATCCATCCAGCCTAAGTACTTTTAGTCCAACTCAAAATTTCTGGATAATGTTTGATTGTCTCATGTGATCCACATAGTTACGACTTTTCTTAATCCTAAAGGCACATTTTGGATGATACTTGCTTTGTGGCACACTGGTTAACTGAGAAATGTTTCTCCCATTTAATTGCATCTCTTATAGTTTTGTTTCTAGAAGCAGTCAACTCTCCAATATTCCAAAGCTCTAAATTTCAAATTCTATAGAAAGTACATTTTCTTCTCTGCTTTATAAACTTATCACTTTTCTCCTGAGCTCATCTCTTTCTTTAGTATCTTGTGAAACAGCCAATAACATCATAAACAATTGAGAGTTTTTCAAACTCTTCTCATTGCAATACAAGTTCATTGTATAAATTTTTTGCATACTTAGTTGTTAGTACAATAGTCTACTGAAATATTTTACCACAGCATAACAAGGATCATCATCTCTTCAGCTTCCAATACTGGCTTTAAAACCTACCTTTGATAAATTAAGATAATGGCATGTGTTTTAGGTTTCTCTAGTAGTGGCATGCCATCCTAATATAACTTCTATATTGGTTCAATAGTCGATACAAGAAATTGCCACAACAAATCAACCTCTACCCCTTAGTAAGTTAGTTCACCATAAACTTATCACCTGCTCATATCAAATCTCAGACTTATCACCAAGAGGTCCCCTCCACTCAGTAACAAAGGAGGCACCTTCTTTCTGTCATTCAAAGCCTGATCAACCTTGGATCAGCTTAGAAGTTCTAACTACTGGATATATAAGGCCAAGGACCAGCCCCTAGCACACACTGACAATCAAAAGGAAGTCTTATTGGACAGTCACCTTTGTCTCCACTCCACTTCTGTGAAGGCAGCAAAGACATCTCTTCATGCATCATTTTGAAGCATTGGTTTGAAAGCTTTTGTGGGTTATAGTTAAAATGACCAACTATCCTGATTCACTTAAGATTAAGAGGATACCCAGACAGGGCTTTCACTATAACACTACAAGAGTTCTAAGCTAACTGAGACAGGATGGTCACCCTAGTCATTGTCCTAGTACAAAGACAGATAGAAACAAAAAGACACCCATTTTTTTGTAAGTCACATACAGCATCATCTTCATCTTCCTTCCACTGTGAACTGACATGGCCTACTTTCCAAAAGAAGATACAAACTTCTGGATGAACAGACTGGCCTACATTTCTGTGTGACCTTGATTAAGTAAGAAAGTTTTGCCATCCTTTTTTAAAATTTAAAATATGTGCAGACCCTTTTTCCCCAATACAAAGCATGTAGATTAAGTCCTAAAAGGATTCAAAGAAGGAAATATTAACTCGGACCCCATCAGCTAGGCTTCTCTCCCCCTAAAGGACAGCAAGGCCACTGATCTGTACACTGAATAAGAATTCACTATGAGCCTGAAGAAAGATCTGCTTAGGGCCTTAGAGTTATGATGGAGGAGGTCAATTTTCAAAATAAACGTTCATTATACTTTTTGCTTTGAAGAAAAATGCCGCTTGGCCTGAAACAAATTAAGAGTGCTCAGGCTTTTTATTTGGGACATTTTTTTAGTTGAATATTATTAAAAATAATTACAGGCTGTGGATTTAATCTAAAACACAATCAGCACCCTAAGGTCCCCTACAGTGAGTTAAGGCATCCTCCTCTCAAAATTCAAAATTAAGTGGAAATTCAGATTAGTTTTGATTTATAACCACATTATGAACTATTTAATATTTTCAAGAAGTCATTCCCTGTGCCCATATTAAATTAATTTACAACAGAATATTATATAATTTATATATGCATACATATAATAAATTACAGCCCAACTATATAATTCTACATGTATAATTAATTACAATAACCATCTACATTTTAAGCCTACAATTAGATAACCCTAAAAGACAACCCTGTTAGCATTTTTTAATAAATACTTGTGTTTGGAGCTGTTTAACAGAGCACCTGATAGCTGATAGAGCAGTGTTAACATCTGTTCCATTATTTCCAGAGGACGTTGGTTGAACACAATACTATTCACATAAAATATGCATTTGTTCTTGACTGTCAAGTACCTCTATTATTTTATTAAAAAGTCAAAAAAGAATATAATCAGACTTCATAATTTATGTGTGACATTTTCATTACAGAAAACTTTATGCAAAATTGAATTCTAAAATTTAATTTCCTGTGATGTTTAAATTACTTACTATCTGGCTCCTCTCCAAACATCGTGATCATTGAAGGCCCCATATGAATTCTATTAAGGATACATTTTGCTGCTGCCAGAATATACAGGGTATTTTTCTAAGTAACTCTAAGAATATGCTTCTTAAATATATTTTGTGCCAGTTTAAATAGTTCTCACACTCAGGAAAGAAAAGCAGGATCTTTTCTTTCCTTTTTTTTTTTTATTTAAAACCACAGACAGATTTTTTTCTCTGCTTCTCTCCTTCCCACCTTGCCTGTGACCTCTTATTCCTGATACTTTAACCCAAAAGAAGCCAGGCTTTTCCAGCCTTGTCAGTTAGGCTCACCACATACAGGATGATACCAGGTTCCCTCTGGCTTTCTCTTTCTTTCACGAAGTGCTGAAAAGAGACTTTGTCCGGAGGAGCAGAGCCCACAGCGGGGAAGCCTGGCTTTCTCTTTCCTTGCCATCTACCTGATTCGACAGCAAGCAACTCCCTCCACCAGTCCCTGCGGTTGCCGCGTCAATGGGAACAACTGACTTAGCATGATCATTCCCAAGGTGCTTTGAGAAACCTGGAAATGTCATCGTACCTCGCAGCTATCAGGGGTATAGGACTGCTTAATAATGGGCAGTCATTTAAATAATGAGCCTTTGAGGGAAGATTACCACAAGCAGCGTTACCTTAATGTAGTCTCAGGGGAAGAACTGATTTCCAAAATGGCATTTTAAATGGAGAAAACACACTCTCCACCAGTAATAGGGAGAAGGGAAAGTATGAGCCCATGTCAATCAGCCAAGGTGTGGCAGGATTCATTATCCACTCTTGTACAGCAATCAGTCAAGCAGCAATCATCCGTAAACCTTGGATTCCTCCAGCTCTCCATTCTACCAAAGGGAGCTTCCTCAGCCACACATCCTGCAACTAGTTTCTCATACAAAGGGAGTAAGACAAGATTCCTGCTTTAAAGGTTCAGCATCCCATAGAAGAGTACCTTACATTTGGGAAACTTTACACTTGACAAAGTTATTTGACATGTTTCATTTGATTGTCACTTCCTTGCAAAGAAGGTGTTCCAGTTTAACTTCATCTAAAGAACAATAAAACTAAGCCTTGCTGGAGTGATTTTTTTTTTCCAGAAGTTACTCTAGAGCCCAGGGATCATGTTTCCTCAAATCTTGAGTTGGACTTCAGTAGAGGAAGCCAGGAAGCCATGATTAAATCCTAAGAATGGGGACAGAGGAAGAGCAGCTCTGGATTCTGCTCCAACACTTTTCCACGGTCTTCTGATGTTTTAGGAATTCCTCTGCCAGAGCGCTCCTCATTACAGCCCTTCTCATCTGTCTGCTTGAGTGTTTACCTGATCTGATCTGAAGTTTCTTGAGGAAACCCTCCCTCTGCCCTCATTCCTCAGGCTTTTTATCCCATTGCCTGAAGTGAGACTTTTGTCCCATCAAGCCCTCTCTTTTAAATGCTGACCCTAAGAAAGTTAACACATTTAAGGTGTAGTAAGCTCAGAATGCTCCATTGAGATAAATACATACCATTCTCTCAACGCACCAAACACACTCTCATGGACACTAATGGAGATGCAAAGGGTTTTCCAACTGTCTCCAGGAGAGTTTCTACACCTCTGCCTGCTCCTTCTCCCCTTACCATGTTGTTTCTAACAATTTAAACTTTTGCATCCACCATATCAAAAAGTGCAAAGTGTAAAGTGAGAGTGAAAAGGAAAAAGACAGAGGAGACTTGTAGAGGTTGTTCTTTTGGTAGAGTAACTTTCGCTTTCAGCAGCATAAAGCAAATGCTCTGGCCAATAAAAATCCATCCCCCTAATTACTACTCAGTAGTGATCAAAAGCCCCCAAAAGGCAGACTGAAGGGTATGTGGTCATTAACAGGATGTACACTCCTTAAGAAGGCTAGTTATCTCTCTTGACTGCCTTATGTGTCACCTCCTCCCTGAAGCCTTCCCTGATCCATTTGGATGGAACAAGTTAGTGGCCTCAGACTGGAGTATCCAGTCTCCAGAGTGTATCCATGTCCATTTCTTGGGCCTACCCTTTCATAGTACTCACATTCAATCACCATAGCTTAGCCACTGGCCACTGTTCTCTCTCCCTATCCTGTCTGTGGTCACCATGAGCATGGAACTCATGCCCCGTAGTAGGTACTAACATTTGTTGAAGGTTTCTTTCATCTTCTGTCTAATATATCTCTTTTACTGGATTCCAGGAATGTTTCTTGAAAGAGCTGTCTGTATTCACTGTTTCCACTTCTTACTCCTCTTTCCACTCGTGTTTTTGTCTTGTTTTATCTTTTTTGCAGTAATAGCAATTGAACTGAGGACTGTTCAAGTGGTAGGCAAGGGTACACTGAGCTACATACCTAGTCACCCTTTTAGAATTTTGACACAGATTTCACTAAATTTCCCAGGCCAGCTTTGAACTTGCAACCCTCCTGGCTCTGTCTCCTAGGGAGACGCCATGTCCAGCTTTCATGCTTTCTTTTTCTTTAACCAGGATATGACACAATTTAATTCTCATTTTCTCCCATTCCCCTACCTACCTTACAACCCACCACCCCCTACATACATAAGCTTTGTTTCCTTTTTTATTACCATCATATTTTTCTTCCCCTTATTATACCCCTACACTGCATTTCCCTTTGAATATTTTCTATTTCACAATATCTACCATATATTCTAGAGCTCATTTACATCTTCAGTTTCTCATACCAGAGAAAAGATATGATATTTACAGATCTGTGACCTATTTATTTCACTTATGAGTATGTCCTCAAGTTATATCCATTTAAATATAAATGATTCAAACTTATCATTCTTTATGGCAGAGTAACAGTCCCTTTATAGAAAAACCACATCTTCTTTACCCACTTAATGGGCATTTGGGTTGTTTGCAAAATTTAGCTATCACAAACTGAGCTGCTATAAACATAGGTGCACATATGTCACTGTGATATGAATCTTTCATTCTTTCATATATATCCCTAATAGGGGAATGGCAGGGTCACATGAAACCTCTAATCCTAGGTTTCTGAGGAATCTCTACACTGATCTCCATAGTGGTTGCACCAGTCTACAATCCCACCAACAGTGGAGAAGTGTTTCTTTCTCCCCACAGCCTCACCAGCATTTGTTGCTGGCTAATTTCCAGATAACAGCCATTCTTTGTGGAGTGAGATGAAATCTCAGTGTTTCATGTTCTCTCTTAAATCCACTCTGATAAGGTTCCTTCCTCCTCTACAGTGAAACTTCTTTTGTAAGAGTGACTGATGATCTTCATAACCCAAATTCAATGGATATTTACCACTGTTTCTATTAATCCTAGAGATGTTGGACACTGGGGGGACCACTTCCTCCCCTTGAATATTCCCCTTTTAGCCTGTGGAGTACCACCTTCTTAGGTGTCTCACCATATTTAGCAGATTTTTTTTTTTACCCCAAACCCCCCAGCAGATTTGTTTTTTGAGACAGGGTCTTGCTTCATAGTTCAGGTTGGCCCTTAGCTCACTATATAGCCCAGGCAAGCCTTGAACTAAGCAATCCTCCTGGCTGTGCCTCCCAAGTGCTGGGACTACAGTCATGAGCCACCATGCCCAGCATTGTAGGGTGTAGCACTGATTGCTGGTGGGTGTGAGTCACCACACCAGATATTTTATCATTGTAGTATGTGGTTACTGGGATCAAACCAGTGAATTTGTGCTTGCTAGGCAGGTGCCAGAACCACTGAGTTAAATCTCCGGCCCTAGCAGAAATTCTTGTGCCCCTTTGCTACTTCCTCCTCATCTCCACAACATAAAAATGCACCCACAATAAAAGCTGCAGACTTCTATGTGCTCACTCACTCCCTGGGTGGTCTTACCTCAACCCACGACTTAACACTCATCTCTATGCTGACAGCCCCACATGGGCACCTCTACTCTCAAATTCTTAAATTCCAGATTCATTTTTCTAACTTGGTCCTCAATATCTCTACTTGGAAGCTTCTTAGGCATCTCAAATCTAGAATGCCTAAAAACCAAGCAATATGCGCAAAACAAAATTTGTGGCTTCTTTTCATCTTTCTCATCTCATAGAAGTGGTATTTACATTTGGCCAGGTGCTTGGTCTAAATATACACATGGCAATATCCTTGTCTTCTTTCTCTCTGAAGCACCTATATCCAATCTTTCAGCAAACCCTTGAAATACATCCAAAATCCACTCTTCATCACCTCCACCAAGCCACAGATTCCCAGTGACCCATCTCTTATCTCTGCTACTTCAGAAACCTCCTTTTCTTTTCCACCATATTTCCACATAATAGCCAGAGAGAAATTTTGAAACATGGGAAAAATCATATGAGCCATCTGCTAAGGACTTTCCAAAAGTGCATCTAACCACAACTTCTACCGCTGTCCCTGCTCTGCCCACCTCAGCCCAGCTTCTCCTGGGACCCTTAGTCTTTCCACTGGAAGCTCCCGCTTCAGATCTCTTACTTCCTTCAGGCCCCTGTTTGTGTCATCTCTTAGAGACACATCCCTGGATCTTTCTACAATAGCTTCCTCCTTCTTCCTTTACTTTGATTACTACAACCTAACATACTTATTTATCTTTCTAGAATGGTCCTTCTATCTCCAGGAAAGCAAGGATTTTGCTGTTTTGCTCACTACTAAATCTTCAGTGTCTCAATCAGTAGGCCAACAATAAGTGAATGAAGCAGAGAGTGGATGAATTGAAGGAAAAAGTTGATATCTTCAAGACCTTTACAGAAGGGCTTCATTTTCAGAAATATGAAAACTAATTTTTACAGTCAACCTGGGTGAGATTTGGCAGTGATGGTGGTGGAGGCAGTGGTTCTTTTTGTTTTTAGTCTTTGTGTTAAACTCAGGACTGCTCACTATTTAACCTTGCCAGCAAATGTGAGTTTTCACTTCTAGTGCTGTGATCTCTGTGGCAGCATCAACCAGGAAATGAAATCTTAATCATAGCATCTGCCGCACACCCCTCACTTACAAGCCCACAGATGAAACTCTAGCGAGGCAATCTCATGTCACTGAAACATGGTTGCACCCAATAACGAGGCTGGTGCTTGCAGAACATCCTTCTGCCTGATGTTGTTTAATTTTGAATAGCTTCAAGGTTTATGGCACTCTAATCTTTAACTTAAATAGAAAATCATATGCTCAAATACTTACCTAGCAACCTTCAAGCAAGACTTCTGTTGTAAGAGTCTACTGAGGGATTTTCTGTGTTTTGACCTCAGTTCTTGCCAGGCTAAAAGAGACAAGATTTTTTTAACTGAATGGGTATCATTGTCAGTACAAGTTTATAAGCTAATGGGACTTGTTGATGGAACAAAAAGGGAAGTAAGACGTGCTGGGTCCAAACTGATCTGCTTATGAACACACGGACAAAAGGATGAAGAAAGGAGAGGGTATTTTCATTTCCCAGAGGACTGGGAGGGAGGGAACCTCCTTGTGAACTTGGCCAAATCGGATTGCCGTATGTCGACAACAGCCCAAGAGCATCTCAGAGCTCCAGTCTTGCTTCCTGTTCCAACCACTGTGGTTTCCAGGTACTTAACGGGGATGACAATCCAAAGGTTGAGCCTTGTGAAAAGTGATTAATATTCCAGAACAGATGTGTTGCCCACAAAACTGGCTACTTCTAAGAGCACCTGACCACTGAGCCAGGTGCAGGTTGGTCCCCGTGACCTCAGGGAGTCAGTTGCAGCTCAGACATCAATAAGTGGAGCGGCAGTCACTGGGGCAGGCAACCTCATTGATGCAATTGAGTTTACAAATTACACTCAAGACACACTAATGTGAAATACTGAATCCTTCATTTCCAAGCATCTGGATTTTAGAGAAGGAAAGACAAAATGCCACCATTCGTAGTAGCCATATCCTGACTACCAGTATATGTATTAGGAAGTAGACTGATGGCATGCAGGACTGCCTATTGTGAAGGTTTGTTGGGTAGATGCTGTTTGTCATTTTTTTTTTTTTTGTACCAGGAATTGAACTTGGTACCTTGCACTTATGAGGCAGAAGCCAGAACCACTGAGTTAAATCCTCAACCTAGGTAGATGCTATCTTAAAACCTCATGCTGCTATCCCTTGGAGAAACAAAATCAGGGAGAGAGATTACCTCTTCCCAGAGAGAAACACCCCGAAGAGGTTCCTAATTTGTTGGCCAGAAGCCTGTAGTTCAGTACGTCCAGGTCCCCGTATTTTGCTAGTAGATAACAACCGAGGAGGAACTAGAGATATATACCTGTTTCTGCCAGCATGCCTCCGGCCTCGCTAGAAGCAGAAGAAACAGCACTGAGGGAAAGTGATCTGCAAGCTGAGGACTGCACAGAAGAGATAACTATAGAAGGGATGGGAAGGATTCTGGCTATTTTAACTATTTGAATTAGTCTTCTTAGAATACTCTTTCAATTCACCTATGCTGCCGTGTACGTGATAAGGCCAACTGAATCATAGGAACATTACTCTATTAATGAGTTTCTGGTGAAAAAAAAAAAAACCTCGAGACCAAGACTGTCCTAAAGATCCACTAATTTAAGCTTTCTGAGGTAGGTTTTCAATTTTTCTAGATCCACCCCTTCTGTTTTTGAAGGGGAGAAAAGGAGTAAAAACTTGGATGTATTAAGTCTATGCTTTGTCCATGAAACTTAGAATATTATCACAAGACTGAAAAACCTGTGAAAAGCTTACACCTTCAAACGTTAAACCCTGGGTCAGAGATTTAGCCATAACACAGTACTTGCCTCAGAAGCACAGGGTCCTGAGTTCAATCCCTAGTACCAAAAAAAAAAAAAAAAAAAAAAAGTTAAGTCCAGACATTCTCAATCCAGAACATCAAGGTAACAGAGATGCTGACCTGGCTCCTGAGAGTGGTAAAAGTTATGCAGTGTCAGTCCAGGTCAGACTGAGGAGTGGGAAGAGCCCGGACAGCACAAAGCCTTTCCACCAGACTGACAGATGGTATCAGACTGAGTATTTTTTCTTTTTAAAATAATCCCAATGTTATTTTTGGTAATGTTAATATGTCAAGCACAGGAAAAATGTAGCACATGGAGTTTCTTGTCTTTAATATGCCCGTTTGCAGAATGTATGAATATAATTGTGTTAAGACAGTAGGAAGGCCTTCCTTCACTATTCTTTTAAATTTTGTTCTCTTCCTTGGCTTCCACCACAAGTACAAATAGTGTTCAAGGGAAGTACACCCTATATGCAGTTTGACAACCTAAAAGACAAATCTGTCTGAGAAGATTAATATACTTCTCTATTTGAGACTCCATGCACACCCATAATATCCAGAGAAGAGGCATATAGAGCCCTGAAAAAATACTTTATTTGTACTGAAATGTGAGTATCCTTGGGGAGCCAGGGTTGGTTCTTCCTATTCCAATGAAGAATTGGGGAATAGTAGGGACAATACATACAGTCACTGTCTGATACAGTTGATATTTGATGAGCATTTGGGCTATTCAGTTCTTTTTCCACTTGAGAAATTTCTTATTTGTAAGGAAGAAGCCAAACATGCATACCCTTGGCCTCTTTCAGTGCATGTTCCAAGACTAAGGCCTAGCCTTGGGGCAGTTCCCTACCCTGTGTTCAAATGAAGTATATTTCAAGTGGAACAATAGAAAGTAAAAAGAAATCCTTCCATGAATGCATACTATCAAGGCACAGAGCATGGTAGAACGTCATCCAGCTTCATTTATCCACACAGGACAAGGGGACAGGCCCAGCGGTTGGTGCCTGTTTGGTGAATGGCATTAGCTGAGCCCAGTGCCAGGGACAATGGCACTAGGAGCTACAGAGCCTCCAAAATGGGATTTGAGACTGACTCTGGGTTTTTCAGCCTCCACACCTTCATCTCTGGCCCTTCTAGGGGCTCTGTATGTCACCTCATTATTTTAGGAATCCATTTTCTACTTAAACAACATACTAATAATTCTGGATTCTAGATCTATGTTCTCTCACTAACAGATATAACCACCTAGCTATGTGACCTTGAACGAGTGATTCCCTTCCAAGGCCCTGAACTTGAATTGAGCTGCAAATGAGAGCTTTTACTTAAACTGACTCTACAGTGCTTCCAAGCACAATCAATATATCTTTATTTAATACTGAAAACTGATTATTAGGGCAATTCACAGACCAGCCTTCAGAGGTCCTGGAATTTGAAGGAAAAAGCCAGCACATACCGTGTTTCAACGTGCAATTTCATCTGCTAGAAATGATTGCATTTCTGTGAAACCACTGTTATCTCTTAACCTCAACAGGCATCGTGAACAGTGCTCTAAGCCAACATCATCCCTATCAAGGAGAGGTACCAAGTCACTGTGAGAGACAAATACAAACGGGAAAATCAGAAGTTTGTGGTGCCCATTAAAAGACCACTGTGTAGGAATCACCCTAGAGGTAAAGTTATGATTTTCATGTTACAGATGAGAAAATTAAGACTCAAAGCCTTCAGCTGTCCATCCAAATTCATAAAACAAGTGAATGTGGAGCAGAGTCAATCTGGGTCTTTTCTCTGTGAGTTCAGGACTCTGCCTAACCCTCTGAAAGTAAATCTGACATAAGAAGAATCTGTCTCCTCCCTCATTATCAAGCTTTCTCAGTCCAAATGAGCTAGAGCATTGAAGTAATTGTCTGATTTAAAATTAGGCAGAAGTTGGTTTCGCTTGAATAACAGAAAATTCCTAATAAGGCTCATGATGAGTTTCCCAAGAGAGTAGAATCTTAGAGAACATTTAAAGATGGAAAGAAAGGCAGTCAGACGCATACCAAGAATGAAAAGACTCAATAAGGAAAATACACATTCTTGTTTCCCTCTGCCCTCCTTTTCTAATAATCTTTCTTATTAACCCAGTGCACTTACTAAAAACAGAAAACAGAATGAAAGCCCAGCATCCTAATGTATGTGATGCTCTTTCAGGAAACTACCAAATGTTTATTAAGGCCATACCATACATGAAAGTAAAGAGGGAAAGCTTGAAGCCTGTTTCACATATTGTTACAAATCTGTAATGTTAGAATAAAGGGAAAACTGATTCCTACCAATTATGAAAATGTACAGGATTAAATCAATTGCTCTGCCAGATCTGACCAGCATCTGGTCTGCAGCAGGGACCAAATAGATCTCATTTGGGATATTTATGAAAAGTAACTTCTAAAACATAAATCAGGACTATAAAATCATCATCTGATTACTAAAAATTTTAAAAGCAGAGAAGAAAGTGTATTCAAGTGTGAAATATGGTTTTGGAGAAGGGAGGAAGCAGGCAGCTTTAGCACAGAACAAGAAACAAAAACTTGAATAGACAGAAGAAGGAGGGATACATGTCTAAGACAGAAAAGTTAGGTTGTGTCATCCTGGACATGGAGCCAGGGAGGTGTCAAAGCCACTGGCTATCCATTCCACCCATTCTTTCAAATCCAATACTCTCACATCAACTGATCTTTTGGGTCAGCCAAAATAAAGGCTTGAGGCCTTACGTCTCTGCATAATCACTTTCATTTCTTTCTAAACCCAAGGGAACCTAAAGGATAAGTTAGGAGCCCACAAATCAGAAAGGGGGGGGGGGAATTGTCTCTATATGAAGTAAGTAAAAAATGTAGACAGTGCTGTTTTACTTAAACACAGTTATAGTTTGTGACACATTTTCAAAAGGCTTTGGACTGCTGAAACTGGCCTACGATTCTACATCGGGAGGGTGGCTTAAGTGCTTTGAGCCTTCCTGCTCCATCATCTTCTGCCCATCATAAAAATTCAAGTTATAACAAGGTCCTATTTTCTCAATTACAAGAAATGTCTAATTTTAGACTCAGCCTAGAAAATTTTCTATGGTTATCTGATTTTTTCTTATATAATTTAAGATCCATATTTCTATTTTCCTCAATTTATAAAGAGGTTCCTAACAATCTGTTCTTCAGCAAGGCAGTGGGGGAAGGGTTCTTCAAAGAAGAGAAAAAAAATCACTTGCCATATTGCCTTTTTAGAAATCTTTTCTTTGACTAGACACATGAACAACTCATAACTAGTCAAAAATTATATTTTTCTAATTTCAATATATAAAATTAAATGAAATCAATTCATCTAACCAAGATTTTCAGTTCTATACGTCACATATAGTATGAAAAAATAAGGTTATGTCCTCTTGGAGGGAATCTATAGACAACAATATAAAAAATATAAAGAGGTTATATGAATGTGCCATGATAATAGATATGGGAGACTTAGTTACAGAGAGCTGTGGGTGCAGAGAGTGGGAGATCAAGACCAGTTTCTTGAGAAAAGTGATGATTTCTGTTTTCATCAGACAGGGGAAAAGTGGCTTTGTGATGAGGAAAGAGGCCTTGGGACAGCAAAAAGAGCCTACACAGAGGCCTAGTACTAACCACAACATTGAAGCTATGGAGAACTAAAAGGGGTTCCACGTTTCTGGAAGTAAAGTGAAATGGGGCAAGGAACATGGTCCAGAAGATGTGGGAGGGAAGGAACTTCAGATGCCATGTAAAAAGGGTGATATATCTTCTCTGATGGAAATTTATTTGCCACTGGTATTTGGAAAGTCTAGAAGATATTGGAAGATTCTATTAATTGTAAGGGACAATATTGATCACATTTTCCTTCTTAGTAACTGTAGCTCAAAGTCCTTATGAGGTACTCAGAGCCATAAAGAGCCTAAGAAGCCACAGAAGATTGAAACTAAAAGAAAGTTTATAAGATTATAATTGAGCTGGCAGTGAAAATAGTAATACAGACTTGGTTAGCAGAAGAAATTCAAGCCTATCCTTTTTTCTGTAAGGAGTTGCTTATTTTGGTGTTTGCTTATTTTGAGTTTATATCATATTGTTTATATCATATAAACAACTATTTTGAAATTTCTAGTTAGCCGCTGCTTATCTACTTTAACAAATCAATATTTAAAAAGTTAATACTGTGGCTCACGCCTCTAATCCCAGCACTCAGGAGACAGAGGCAGGAGGATTGCTGAGTTTGAGGCTTGCCTGGACTACATAGTGAGCTCAGGCCCAGCCTGAAATACAAAGTGAGACCTCGTGTCAAAAAAAAATGCTTAACACCTTCAAATTATATTGCAGTCTGTTATTCAGTATTTTCTTGGACATTCCCTCATTTGCTCTCTTCTTGTGGAGATAGACATGAATTATCTGCACCAATTTTTAGCCAAGAAACTCCCAACTGGTAGTGACTGAAATAGTAATTTATGAAGAGAACTGAACAGTAGTAGATTAATAGTTTTTTCATAGTTGCAGGAAACTAGAGTTTACGTTTTATAGATTTCAGAGCAACACAAGAGTTGAGGAAAGAAAGGAGCTTTAGATTTACAGAGACCAAATTTAAAAATCAGTTACTTCTTAGCAATAATAGACAAGTTACTTTATTTATGTTCCCATTTTCTCATCTGTAAATTGAGAGTAATAAATATTCCACACAAAGAATTAAAAGAAATAGAAGATAATTGTAGCATCTAGTTTACTCAGTATGTATAAAAGTAATGGTGGCTATCACTAATATGACCATTATTCTCAAGCAATTTACACCCTTTGTTCCATAGAATAAGAGTAAAATATTTTCAGCCAGTGTACAGAAAGGCTTGCCCTATATACACTTTAAAAGGATTCAAAATAACAAAAGTTCACTTCTGGCTGTATTGTGACACCTTTGTGCTTGACAGGCCAGAACAAGTTCCACTGCTTCCATGAACTATTTTGTTATTAATTTCCTTCTTCTGATCAGAAAGGATACAAATCATTGATCACTAGCAATTGTTTTTCCATGCCTGTAATATGAGTCAGCGGTCTACAATGTTGAAAAAGAGATGATTAAGACAGAAAAGTGACAAAGCAGATGCTAAGTAAAAAAAAAAAATACAATTTCCACTGAATAAAGTAGATGCTAAGTAAAAAAAAAAAAAATACAATTTCCCACTGAATAAAGTAGTAGTTGTACCCCAGAAGAATTACTTACACACCACATTCTTTCCTCCAGAGCTAGAGAAGCATTTTGTTCCTGTTCATTTGCCCCCTGGAAAAAACCCCACCCTCTTAAGGAGTCATGAATTATTCTGTTTATTACCTTCTACTGTAATGCTCTATTTTTTCTTAAGTAT
This sequence comes from Thryonomys swinderianus, assembly GCA_004025085.1. Classification (NCBI taxonomy): domain Eukaryota; kingdom Metazoa; phylum Chordata; class Mammalia; order Rodentia; family Thryonomyidae; genus Thryonomys; species Thryonomys swinderianus. Next base: position 42,925 of record PVIC010000995.1, read on the forward strand.
ACAGACTTTGAGATTAAAATCCAGAGCATTTCTTAAGGCTTATTTCAGTTGAGGTATCTAACATGCAGCATCACATCTTTTATGAACTTGTATAACTTTATCAAACTGGCTTGCTCTCACTTGCAAAGAACTAAGAATGAAATGTAATATTATACAAATCTTTCTGATGCTACTGGCTCAAGAAAAATTTCAGGTACTTTCTTCATTTGGCTGTTTGCTAGAGACCTTCTGCAGCCCAGAAACCAGAACAATTCAGTATTCATAAGCATTGTCCTTCCTGGATATAAAAATAAAAATAAAAGGGAATATGGAAATAGGTGGACAAAAATAAAACCAAAGAACTGTAGTAGCACTGTGTTATTCGAATGATGTGAAGCACTCTAAATTGAAAAAGCAATGTAAATACCTATGATGTGACCAGAAACCTAAAGAAGAGCCACATAAATTATTTGTGACTAGATTTTGGTAAAATTTATTAGAAATTTATGCAGTTCCCTTGTTACCTTCCTACCTGTCATAATGCATAGATGTTTCACCACAGAAGGCTATTGAACTTCAATTTTAGGATCCCACATAGAAAATACTTAAAATATTTTGAGTAAAAAAGGGAAGCATGAGTTATGATCATGACTTAGTAAAAGAAAATCATAAGAAAGATACTTCTCAGGACTATTTATTTAGTTTTAATTCTAAGCCGCTTGTTGCCAGGACTTAACAACCTGAAGCACTTAGATTAAAATCATTTCAGTTAAGTAATCTATCATTTTCTTTCAAATTAGGCTGTAATTATTTATCTATTTATCCCATAGTCTGAACTAACTTCTGAGCACACTGGGAAGAGCCAGTAACTAGCCCTTACCAGTAACATTTAGAGAGAAGTAAGATATGCCACTTCTAAATTTTACACTTAACTGACAGTCAGATTTCCCAGAGAATTTGTTTTCCCTCTGCTGTGATAACTTACAATACTCCCCAAATGATTGCTCTTTCAGCCTAGAACAGCCATGACAACCAACACTCTAATGAATGTAATGGACATGTAATATAAAAGATAAATAAATCTTTATAGTCTTAAGCCAGTGAGGTTTGTAGTTTTTTGTTACAGCAGCACATTTTAACCCAATCTGATTTATATACTTTTCATAACTGCAAGTTCTATCTTACTGAGAGGACTTCTCCCATTCTTGAGTGCTGTTGATTCTTCCACCCTCTCTCTTCTCTACTATTAATTAAATCATAATATTTAATTCAATCTAAATATCCTCTCTGCTGTACTATGGTTAACAAATTTGATGTTGACAAAACACTAATTTATGGCCAGTATTTTAATTTATTTACTGGGCACTTTATTAACCTCTACTCTTTGCGGCCTGTGCATTTTAATGGACTTATAGTAGGATTATTCATTTATCCCTGTGCATAAAATGGGGTCTTCATAATTCACCTATGACATTACCAGACATTAATTATAAGGATTAAGGTCTCACTAATAGTGAGACCACTAAGTGCAAAGATAAAATACATTCCCATATACTTTGCAAAATCACTTTTTATTTCTGATAACAATGGCAGTATATCTTATAAAATTTAGATTACTAGGTTTGAGTTTAATTTAGATCAATAACTTCTAGATCACTTGCCTAATACTATAAGCATAGAATAGGAAGGATAAAAATGATATGGTTCTTAATAAATAAATATGTTATTTCTCCCACTGCAGAAATAATTTAGAGAAATATTTTTCTAAAAATTTTAATGTCCTAGAAAAAAATGAAGTGCTTCTTTGGGCAATTCCTAGATTATGTATACATCAAGAATTCTCTGATATAAGCAAGAATCCATCTCAGTATAGTAAGAAAAAGCAGATGTTGTGATGATACGGAAAAACTCAGAATCTAAATAAGGCTGATTGAAATCTCTAAAAACAAAGACGCATCAAGCATTTCTAAAGAGTCTTAGCAAAATAAATGACTAGGCAGCCTTTGCTAGGAATGAGGTCACTTCTGCTGAAATAAAGGCATTCCAACAAATGTATTAGATCTTACTTAGTCTTTTCACGCCTTATAGTTACAAAAAGAAAACATGATCACTAAGCTTGGTTTGTATGTCCATAACAGACCTACACAAAGTGGAAGAAAGAACCTGGGAGAAAGAAACTTAGGTATTCTTTAGCCCACCGACCAGAACAACAGAATCCCTAATTGACTATCATTCAATTAAAACTACACATACTAGAAGACAATTTTTAAATTGCATTTAGTATACATTATGATCACATTCATCATTAAGAATTTGTAGCTGTACATGGATATGTCTTAATTCTTACTCTTCTTATTCCCCTGTCCTCATTCAGCCCCTTCACCCCTCCATATACATAAACTTTGTTTCTTTTTTAACCAAATTTTTTCTTTCCCTTCTTTGCTCCCCTTTCCAGCTTCGTTCTCCTTTGAAGATTTTCTTCCTGTTTCACAATACCTATGATATATTTTGGACATCATTTACACTTTCAGTTTATCACACTAGAAAAATGATGCAATTTTTATACATCTGTGTCCTATTCATTTCACACTGAAGTCATATGACTTCAGTGTAGACTCATTTAGCTATAAATGTCTCTAACTTCTCATTCTTTATGACTAATACTCCATTTTACTTTTTAAAAAAGCCTACATCTTCTTTATCTAGTCTCCAGTTGGTGGGCACTTGGGCTGTTTCCAAGATTTAGCTATTACACACTGTGTTACTATAAACATGAGTGTACATATGTCACTGTAGTATGATGTTTTAAATTTTTTTGTGACTGTATCCAGCATGGAAATAGCAAGGTCAAATGAAACTTCTAATACTAGTTTTTTAAGGAATCTACACATTGATTTCTTTCTGCCTTTACTTCTTCTTTGAAAAATGTCTTCCAAGAGTTCTACCTAACCTATCTTCCAGTGGGCTTAGTGTTTCTGTTTTAGTATTTAGATCTTTAGTCAGCTTGAATTTCAGTCTAGTGCATAGTGCAAGACATAGATCTAGTTTTAATTTTTGGCAGGGTGAAACCCAGTTTTTCCAGTGCCATTTATTAAAGAGGCTATCTTTCATTCATTGAGAGTGTTTGGCTCCTTTCTCAAAGATGAGGTGGCCCTAGTATGTCTGGAATTCTTTCTTCACCTTCTAATCCATTCCATTGGTCCTCAAGTCTGATTCTTTGCAAGTACCATGCTGTTTTTATCACAGTGGTTTTAGAGAATAGTTTCAAATTGGAGGTTGTAATATCCCTTGCCATATCTTTATTTCCTATAATTGCTTTTGCTATTCTAGGTCATCTTCTGGTTCCAAATATATTTTTGGATTATTTTCTCTTGTTCTGTGAAATATGCTTCTGGGGTTTCAATTGTGATTCCATTGAATCTATACAGCAGTTTTGGAAGAATGGACATTTTCACTACTTTGGTTCTTTCTAGCCAGGGACAAGGGATGTCTTTCCATTTTATGATATCCTCTTTCATCTCTTATTTCAGAGCAGTTGTAGTTCTCAAAGCAGAGTCTTTTATATCCTCTATTTGATGGATTCCTAGGTATTTCATTTTGCGGGATGGTATTATGAAAGGTATTATTTCCACCCTTTCTCTCTTAGTGAGTCTGTTATTCATCTACAAGAAATCTATTGGTTTGTGACTATTGACTTTGAATCCAGCTATTCTACTAAATCTGCCAATTAAGTCTAGTAGACTTTTGATGGAGAATTTTCTGTCTTTTATATATAGTATCATGTAGTCAGAAAATAACAACAATTTAATTTCTTCCTTTCCTATCTTTATTCCTTTTTTAATTTCTCTTGTCTAATTGCTATGACTAATGTTTCCAGAATGATATTGAACAGGAGTGGTGATAATGCACATCATTGTCTTATTCCTGATCTTTCCATGAAAGGTGTCAGTTTTCAACCATTTAGCATGATGCTGGCTGTTAATTTTTCATAAATAATTTTTATCAGGTTGAGATAAAGACCATCTATTCCAATTTTCTGCAGGGTTTTAATCATGAATGGATGTTGGATTTTGTTGGATGTTTTTCTGCATCTATTGAGATAACCATGTGGTTTTTGTTCTTAACTCTGTTAATATACATTATTACATTTATTGATTTACATATATTGAAGCATCCTTGCATTCCTGGGATGAATCCAATTTGGTGTGGGTTACGATTTTCTTGATAATCCTTTTTGTGCTGTTTGCCCTTATCTTTTTGAGAATTTTTTTTTTTGAGACAGGGTCTTGCTTTGTAGTTTAGGCTGGCCCTGAGCTCACTATGTAGCCCAGGCAAGCCTCGAACTCAGCAATCCTCCTGTCTCTGCCTCCCAAGCGCTGGGGTTACAGGCGTGAGCCACCACACCCAGCCCTGTGGTATGTGGTATTGATTGCTGGGGGGTGTGAGTCACCATGCCCAGCACTGTATGTGGTTATGGGAGATCGAACTCAGGACCTTGCGAGACAGGCACTGGAACTGCTGAGCTAAATCTCTGGCCCCAATCTTTTTGAGGATTTTTGCACTGATGTTCATTAGGAAGATTGGCCTATAGTACTCTTTTTTGGTTGAACCTTAGTCTGGATTTGGAATCAAGGTAATTCTTGCTTCCAAGAATGAATCTGGGAGTACTGCTTCCCTTTAAATTTTATTAAAGAATTCAAGAAGTAGTGGCACTAGCTCTTCCCTAAATATCTTGACGAATTCAGCAGTGAAGCCATCAGGACCAGGATTTCTCTTTGTCAATAAATTTTTAATTACATTTTCAATTTCATTGATTGATATAAGGGTGTTTAGAATTTTTATATCTTCTTCATTCAGTTTTGATAACCATGTGTCCAAGACTCTCTCCATTTCTTCTACATTTTCCATCTTAGTGTAGGACAGGTTCTCAAACTAGGCAATGATTATCCTCTGAATATCTGCTGGGTCTGTTGTGATTTCACCCTTTGCATTCTTAAATGCATGGATGTGAGCCTTTTTCTTTATTTTTTGATAAGGTTGGCTATGGGTTTGTAAATTTTATTTGTTCTGTCAAAAATGAACTCTTCAATTCATTGTTTTTTGACTTATTTAATTTATTGGTACATTATATATACACATCACAATTATGCTCAATATTGAGAATTTGTACCAGTATATGACATGACTTAGTCTCCAATGCATTGATTTCTCCTCTGATTCTTATCATTTCCTCCTGTGTACAAGCTTTGTTTTTGCTTGTTCTTCTTTTTCTAGAAGATTAAGGTTCAGCATTAGGTTATTTATTTGAGTTTATTCTGTTTTTTTGTTTTGTTTTGTCTTGTTTTGTATTAGTATGGGCATTCACTGCCATGAATTTCCCTCAAAAAACTATTTTTATTGTGTCCCAAACATTTCTGTATATTGTCCTGGCATTATCATTTAGTGGTAGAAACTGTCTAATTTCTTCTGTGACCTGTTGGTTGTTCAGGAGGGTGTTATTCAATTCCCATGTGTTTGTGAAGTTCTTATGGCTTCTTCTGCTATTGATCTCCAATCTTATTGCACTGTCGTCTGACAATATATAGAGGATAACTTTAATTCCTTTGCATTTACTTATACATGTTCTATGAGCTAGTATATAGTCCACTTTAGAGATGATTTGTGCAAAGCAGAGAATAATGTATATTCTGATTTTGTGGGGTCAATTTTGTGGAGTCAAACACTCTGTAGGCATTTATTATTTATTTATTATTCATTCATTCAAAAGATTGGTTCAATTCTATGTCATTGTTGATTTTTTTGTATACTTGATCTATTTATGATAGTGGGGTATTGAGGTCCCCCACTAGTACTGCATTAATAGTTATTTGGTTTTTCATGTCCATTAATATTTTTCTTTATAGTTGGGTGCACTAGCATTTGGTGTATACATATTTGTGGTTGTCATCTCCTCCTCTTGTATTGTTCCCTTTAAAAGGATATAGTGGGCTTCATTGTCTCTCCTAACTAGTTTTGGTTTGAAATATACATTTTCTGAAAATAAGATAGCAAGTCTTGATTTTTATGAGTTCCCACTACATAAATTATTTTTCATCATTTTACTTTCAATCTATGAATTTCTTTTTGAATTAAGTGTTTTTATGGAATATAGCATTGTTGCATCTTTCTTTTTGATCCATTCTGCCAGTCTGCTTTATTTGATTGGTAAAATTAGGCTACTAAAGTTGATGGTTATAGCTGATATATAGTGATTTATCCTTATCATGATATTTTGCTGTTGTTGTTTCCTTTATTTTTACTTTTCCTGTCTTTCCATTTAACTTCTTCCCTTGCCTAATGGCTTCATTCTTTTGGGCCTCATAGAGTTGTCACTCTCATTGTCTTTTTCTATAGTTTTATTTAGAATTTTTTAGAGTGCTGGTTTGGTATTCATAAAGTTTCTCAGGTGTTCTTTGGCATGGATGTATCATATTTTCCCATCAATTTTGAAACACAGTTTTTCACAATACATTGGTCAAGGTTAAACATTGTTTTCTTTTAGAATTTGAAATACTTCATTCTCGGATCTCCTTGACTTGAAAAAAGTGTTGAAAGTCTGCTGTAATTCTGATGGGCCTTTCTTTGCATGTGATTTGTTTCTTTTTTCTAACTGCTTTCAATATTCCATTCTTCTGTTGCATTTCTGGATTCTTGACTGTTATATGACTAGGTGTGGATTTTTCGATCACAGTTAGTTAGAGTCCTGTACACCTCACTTACCTGTATGTCAAATTCTTTTCTCCTGCTTGATAAGTTTGCTGACATTACATCTGTGTTTTTTAATGTCATTTGCATTTTTCCTGTTTCTTTATTGCCTCTGATCAGTCTTATATTATTTTTCTTTACATCATCTAACAGCTGCTGGATTAATTTCTCATGGTCCCTTGCTATTTTTACTCTGCTGGTTGCTAACTGCAATCCTGTATTCTATGTCTGATATTCTGTCCTTGCACTGGCTCAGTCTGCTGCATAAGCTTTCAATGGAAATTTTAATCCCTTAGAAATCTGTTGGAAGCTATTTAATGGACTCCACTAATTTCATATACTAGGATTCCATCATCTTCCTGAATTCTCCTTTGCATTATTATTCATACATTTCACTATGGAAACTATCTCAGTTATCTGAGAAATTACTTCTAATTTAATTTTTCCAAGATCCTCTTTTCCAGTTCGGGGGTGCCAGGTGTTTGAATTTCAGATTGTTCCATCTCATTACTCCATCAATTTCCCTTTGGTAATCTGAAATTCTAGGTTGGTGCCTTATTTATGTTTCTTCTTATTTATATGTTTTGTTGTCGATGATAGTTTTGGTTTATTCTTTGTTTCTGCCTGTAAAAGGCTTTTTACAAGTGTTTTTCTTTCTAATATTTAGAAACCTGAAGGATGGCTACTTCCTGGGTCATCCTTCAGGTATATTTGGGCCTTGGCCTTTAATCTATAATGGCTCTTGAGCAATCTCAGTTCTGAAACACCAGAAGAAACACTTGAACAGAACAATCCTCTTACCATTGTCAAAGTAATACAGTCACTATCAACAACTGCATCAAACACAGTGCAGACAATGACAAACTGTGGCAGTCACTATTCTGACACTTTTAAACTCATGAACTAGACCTATGACCACATATCAGAATTAATGACTAACCATAAATATATTGACAATATATATATATATATATATATATATATATATATATATATATATATATATATGTCCTTCAATATAACAGCATCACCCTCTGGGAAGACAAAGAGAATTGGCAGGGACAGAGAGATAAAAAGAGAGAAAAAGGTTAGAAATTCTTCCAGAGGATACAGGAAGATCACCCAAACCTTGGAAAACTAGTGAAGACTGGAAGAAAAGAGATGGAAGGAACAAATACAAAACAGAGCAAACTAACAGCAACAGGACAACTAGAAACTAGATTCACCCTCCTATAAGAACAGTTGAGAGAAAAAGGAGAAAAATAAAAAAGAGAAAAAAGTAGGACAATAGAAAGGGTAAGAAAATAGAGAAGAGAAGAAAGAAAAAAATTAGAAAGGGAGGAAAACAAAACAATGACTGAAAAAAAGGAATCCCTTTCAAAGCATGTTTCTATGTCACTGATAGGCATATGGGCAGTAGCTTGCAAATCCAAGTCAGATAATCTCAATGAGCTCACCCTGGCTAGTATTTCTCATTATTTAATTTCCTGGCATTAATGATATTTCTAGGGTATAAAATCCCATTGTTGTTTTAATTTACATTATTCTAATCACCAGTGATGTTAAACATTTCCCCATGTATCTGTGGCCATTTGTACTTCTCAGAAGCTTCTATTCATTTCACTTGCCCATTTTTGATTGGGTCTCTTTTTTTGTTGTCCTAATTTTTTGAGCTCCTTGTATGTTCTACATATAGGGGTCAATTTTTGAGACAAGGTCTTTCTTTGTAGTAAGTTCAGGCTGGTCCTGAACTTATTCTGTAGTCCCAGCTGGCCTAAAACTCATGGCAATCCTCCTGCCTCACCCTCCCAAATGCTAGGATTACAGATGTGCCACCACATCCAGCTTTTTATATATTCTGGATATTAATTTTCTGTCAGGAGACTAGCTCCAAAAAATTTCCCTTTACTTTGTCTATTGTTTCTTTTGCTGGGAAAAAGCTTTTTAAGTTGATATGATCTCATGTGTTGATTCTTGGTATTATTTTCTGTACTAGGATTCTGTTCAGAAAGTCCTTCCCTATGCCTAGGACTTCAAGAATTTCACTCATTATAAATTCCATAAGATTAAGTAGTTCTGTTTTAACACATACCTTTGATCCATTTTGATTTTAGTTAATTCCATCACTGTAGACACTAAAAAGGGCAAATCAGCATGGTTTCTCTCTCAAACCTACATTCCTCGGCATTCAGTAATGTAGGACAACATCTAGCAAGGGACTTTTTCAGTCTCTCCTTTGACTTGTCTTTGCCCCAGAAGTGTTGCCTATGTCTATCAAGTTTGTACCACATGAATCCTGTGTGATCCCAGGATCCATTTTTTCATCTCAGCAAGCTCCCTCATCTTGACACAAAAGTCATGCATCTTCCCTGCGTATTTCTTGCTTTGTGGCTTGGGCTGTGCCATGTTTCTGGTTTCCTTGAATAAAGAGAGTTTTTTTCTTTTTTAAGTTTTGGGTAGATTTTGAGGGCTAAAATGTTTTATTTTGCCATTTTCAAATGGAAACCACAAGATTATATACTGAACATACAATCAAATTTAAAAACCCTAGGATTTTTTTTTATATTTGGTTCTGTTCAGTCATGTCATCTGATACTATAGTTATACAGTTGAGCTTCTAGATTTAAAAGCATAACTCTAAATTTATCCCTGTTAAATGGTGTCTTGTTAAATTCAGCTTTGTCCAAGATTTTGAAAGGTCTTAGCCCTGGCATCTAGTATATTTGCCCAGTTTTTCCATCTTCACATCATTTAGAAAGTTGAGGGAGCTTACTGGTAATGTGCTCCTCTAAAAAATGGGTAACATGTCTGTCGAATGTGGTCAGGGTGAAGGCAGTCCCTCCCACCTTCCCTGTGGTCTGTCAGTCATCCGGATCCACTCAATGTCTATGTACCCATCTATCTCCAAGACAAATTTTGTTAAATAGTTACTCAAATTCAGATGATTCATGCCTCCAACATTCACTGTCTAACTACAGTGTCTAACTATATGGGGAGCTGATATCTTCTGAAGATAAAGGCAAACATGAAGAGAAACAAAGGAAGAGGAAAAATGATGAAGAAGGAGAAGAAAGGTGGAGGAGGGAAGAAAGAGGGAAAGGAAGGATAAAGCATAGAAATGCAGTTTAAAATGATTTACCTAAAGAATAATTAAGAATAAAAATAACATAGGAACTGGTGATATAATTCAGCCACCCAACAAAGGAACCACCGGACATTTTTAATCTAATTCCCTTCATTCGGAAAGAAAATATCTAAATCAAAATTACCAAACCTATGTTGTACAGAACAGAATATATAGAAGTGTCTCATCCTAGAATAGGAGTTTTAACTCCAGGATTTCTCCCACCCTTTATCAGGGTGTGTATCTTGTTAACCACCAAAAGGCTACAGTCTCCAGAAATGAACAGATGGATTTGATCAGGAACCCTTTTTACCTGAGCCACCTCTCAAGATCAGGGTTACCAGAGCACATTTTGTGAAATGGTAGAATAAACCATCCTTTTTATTGTTGGATCTACTGTTGAGCACATGGAAACTATTGTCAAATTTATCATGACTTTATGAACAAAAAATGCTTTAGTTTGATTTTTTTCATTGTAAAAGTGAAAGATTAAGCAGTTTTTTATGATATTTGGCTATAAAAATTACAGTCAAATGAAATTGAAATAGGAAATCATATCTCAATTAGAGAAAGGTGTTAGATGAAAGATTATAAAGCATCAAACTCAAAAGAAAGTCTTTATTTTTCCATTTATTGACTTCAGAACAATGAGCAATGAAGCTACTCTTCTGTTTTGATATTCTCTTCTGTGAAATGGCAATATTATCCTTACTTGTTCACAGAGCTGTTGGGTTTCAAATGAGGCAATGTCTATGAAAATGTCTTTTAAACGTAAAACAGTTTCAGCTTCTAACTAATTTGTCAGAAAAATATCCATGGCTAAACAGAATGAAAGCTTACTTCATGCTCAAGTCAGCCTGCTGTGAGTCACAGAGGCTGGTGGCTGGGTTGGTGCACTGTATTCAGTCATGTGGAGAGTCCTTTCCATCCAGTGATAATATCTTCTCCATGCAACTAGAAAGTCCACCCTGTGAAAATGGAAGACAGGAGTAAGTGGAGGTTTTGTGTGTGTGTGTGTGTGTGTGTGTGTGTGTGTGTGTGTGTGTGTGTTATGGCACTTGGGATTAAACCTAGGCTCTTTGTACTGAACCACATCCCCAGCACATTTTGTTATTTTTGTTTTGAGACAGTCTCTCCCTGAGTGGCCAGGTTGCTGAGGCTGGGCTCAAAAACCTGAAGTCTTCCTGCCTCTGATTCCCAGAGTGCCAGGATGATAGTCATATGCCACAATGCTTGGCTGTACATGGGAGTTTTTAAGGAGCCATGCCATGAATCAGAACATGGAGACATGGGCCCGACATACCTACTGGGGCCACACAGAATCACTTAGGTATGTGCCCGTCAGAGGAGAAGGGTATATACTGATATTCTCTGATGAGGTAGTTCTAGCAGATGATTCCAAGAAGAAAGGAGATCCTCTATTGTGCCTTGAACCCTGCCAGCTGGGGGCTGTTCTCTCTGAACCACCTAAATCTGTGGCAACTTAATTAATACTGACTCAAAAGGAGGATTTCACATTTTAAACTAACAAAGTATAATTTAAATCTATCCCCTCTAAATAAAAAGAATTTAAGTTTTGGAAATGAGGCAAATGAGATGATCCTCATTAGAACTTTCTAATAATTAAGTAAAGCTAATTCTCTGAGAAAAAAATTCCCCTACCTTCCTCACAGCATGAGGTGCAGCACGCCTGAAGGTGTTCCTCCACTTACAGAAAAGCTAAATAAGAAGCCCATTAACTGTTTTTAATAATATTTTATCTTGTTACAGAAGTTACAGCTTTCATCATAGAAATGTTTAATATAGATAAGTAGCTTTTATACAACATTTTCCTTTAACTATTTTGTAGCATATGAAGGTTAAATCTTTGAAGACTGATTTTCCACAGGGAAAAATATGAGTGAAACAAGCCTTTTCCTTTCTTCACCTGATGCCTAATTTAATTTGTGCTCACTTTCGGGCCATTGTGAAGAAAGGCCATTCTCTACCAGTCCACTTCTGTAGCAGTCACTAGGTTACTGACAATCTGTTCCTGCATAACAAACTACCCCACAAAGAAGTCTTCAAGCAACAACCACCATTTATCAGCACTCAAGTGACTGACTGGGCTCAGGTGGCTGAATCTTCCGCTCCCAGTGGCTGAAGTTCTGTACCTATTCAATCAAGTTGGAGCATCTAATTGCTGACTTTCATGGCAGACAGTGGCACTGACATTGGCCAAAAACTCAGTTTGAATTGTTATTGAAGCACATTGGTTCCCTTGCACATGACACCTCCGCCTGACTTGAGCTTCTCAGGACATAAAGGTTGGCTCCATGGAGGAGCTCTCCAAGATGTGGAGATATCAGCTCAAATTTCTTTTGGCCTAAACTCAATAGTTAGACAGTACAACTTATGGCCACTCTTTAGTCGAAACAGATTACAGGCCATCCCAGATTAATGGGGAGGGGAATAGATGACTAATAGGTAATTACATTGCCAGGGATCACACAAGGAAAGGTATTGCTGTGGCTATCTTTGTAAATACATCCTACTGCATCTCTTTGGCATCTCTAGTTAGTGCCTCTGAGAACACCCACCCACCAAGGGCAGTAACTTACAAGTAGTTATAAAATACTTCAGGCACTACATCTCGCACCCAGAGACTTCTCACAGCCCCTTGGTCTTCCTCTCTTTAAGTCTTCTTATTCTTTTTTACGGCTTTCCAGTCTAAAACCTAGATACTTCCTCTGTTCTTAGTCTCTGCAATTTATGACTCACCACAGAAGCAAAGATAGCTCTACCACATCTCTTTGTGAAGATCTCATAGAGAGCAAGCACCATTAGCAGGGAAAGTCAAATGTGTGGTGCTTCAAACGTTGGGCTGTGGGTTAACTTGGGTGATGGGGAGGGACTAGGAGAGGGTGGTAGAGGTCACGAGGGAGTAAAATTGCTTGTGATGCCCCACCATAACCCTCTACAGAAAGCCATATGTACACATTCATGTCCACACAGTACACCAACCAAACACACCCTCACACACACATTCATAAAAACACACACTCACAAACATATATTAACACACATTCAGTCATACACAGAGCCACCCATTATTGTTTACATGTGGTAAATCCCCACAAAGCCTAACATGTTCAGAGGTGAGACATTTGGTAGAGGATTACATCAGGGGGAGCTATGCATATCAGTAGATTGATGTCCTGATGGGTTCATGGCAGAAAGTATTGTTAGTAGTGGAACCAGTTCAGAACAGCCAGATTACTAGAGGTGTGACTAGACAGTGTACACCTCACTCCTTTTCCTTTCACTCTCTGCATCCTACCTACCATGACGTGAGCAACTTTCCTCCACCAGACCCTTCTACCACACTCTTCCTATTTTAGGACCAGCCAGCTACAGGCTGAGACTCCTAAACACTGTGAACCAAAATAAACCACTCTGGCTTTAAATTGTGGATGTTGATTATTTTGAATGAGTAACAAGAAAGCAACTAGGACATCACTCATATATACTTGTATCCCTGCAACACACAAGCATAAATATACACACATTCACATAGGGATGAACACATTCTTACATACAAACACACATTGCCATAAATCAATACATCACATAAGCATACATGTTCACATTCACACTTAAACCCACCTGTCACATGCAAATACAAACATACACACCCATTCATATAAGCATGTTCACTCATAAACACACACCTCACTCAACACACTCTTACAAACCACACGTTTTCACATACGCAACACAGACTCTCCCACACACTCATACAAACAAAAACCCACACATTCATACACCCACATAAAGTTCCAGTATCTTAGCAAATCCAGAGGTGGGTGAGGGGGTCGCTGATTTCCCTTGAGCTCATTCTCTAAAGGTGACACCTTTTCAACCATGTGCAGGTAAAATGTGGCCATGGCGCTTACTGACTGTGATCCTGAGATGAAACAGCATGAAAGAATCACAGTGATGAGAATGTAGTCAGAGGGGGGCTTTCTTTGTGCTTACTTCCACACCACCAAATGAGCACCCCTTCATGTCACCCCAGGTCCACCTCCCTGCCATTAGAACCTGGCTGGGCCTCTGCTCAAAGCCCCAGTTATCTGGGAGTAGGGGGCAGCAGCCCAGGGTTCCAGGAGACCATTTCTGGTGACAGCCTTCCCCACAGAGACATTGATCAGTGATTAGATCAAGCTCCACACAAGCCCCAGGGGACTGGATTCCAAGAAAAGATGATGTAGCAGAGGGCTTTCCATTGTGTAGACATCTATTGTGGGCTTCAGAAAGCAGAAGAAGCCCATCCTGAGAAGTGTTTGCAGAGGGAAGAGGAAGAGGAGGTCAAGGTTACTCTAGGGCAACAGGATGGAAAGGGAGTGGAAACTGATCCCTTTCTAAAAATTCACCAGCCCCAACCATTTTTAATATTTCTTTAGTATTGTGAAAATAAAAGGGTCAAAGGGAGATAAAGGTGAGCTTTTATTCAACTCAGGATACATACTGTTTTTGTCCCTTTGCACATTCATTTCATTTTAGTGTCAAAGAGAAAGCAGCAAGTCGAAATCCCATGGACACAGTTCATTTGTTTTATTGGTGAGGTTGAAGCAAAACCATTTGAAAAGACTACTACTTTATATCATGATGCATACGTCAACCTTTCAACTTCAAACATAGCCTCCAAAAAACATCAAAGTTGATTTTTTTTTCTTTTTTGGCTAAGTGTACAATGACAAATGTACCAATTTTAGATTCCAAAAGAAAATCTCAGCCTCACACTGATTTCTCATCACTGAAGGCTGGTAAATCTGAGGAAAGGAAATCATTGGCAAGGAAAAGAAAGACCAAAAAACTGCACTGTCAAAAGTGTGTTCAGCCCAATACATGTTTAAAGAGTATCTTCTATACATTAGGAATATGCCAGGTATTGGTGATAGTAAGATGAATTAAAAAAAATATCCCTGCACTAAAATAGTTGATAGCCTGGTTAGTCAAGCAGACAAGGAAAGAGACAATATTATTTAAAAATTGCCCACACATGCAAAAGGTGCTTTGGGAACATAAAGGAGGAGCACTCAGCCCCACCCAGAGGAGATGGTATCAGTGCTGAGACTTGCAAAATAAACAGAAGATACTCAGGCAAGAAAAGCAGCTGACAGTAGACAATCTAGCATCAGAACAGGCCCAGAGACATGAGATAGCAAAGCACGCCTGGAGCACAGGCACTAAACTGTCCAAAGCCTCTGAGACACTCAGTGTTAGGCAAGAAGCAGCAGGGCATGAAGTTGGAGCGAAGAGCAGGAAGGAAAAAAACCCATGTGCGTGGAAAGAGCTAGTTATCTCCTGGAGGTGCCTGGAGACAGTGGACTCCAGTGGCAGGATTTGCACTTTAAATAGGGCGGCCCTGCAGAAGCCAGAAAGGAAGAATATAAGACCAGAAACAGGGTCCAGGTGGAGGTCTAGCAAGATGGCATGGCAAGAGATGACAAGACCTGAGCAAGGGCAATTGCAGCAGGCACAGAGAAGAGGAAACAGATTCAGAACATATTTAGGGCAAAAAAAATTGGCAGAATGTTATTAATTAGGCACAGGATAAAGAAAAAAAAAGGCAGAAGTACCTCAGTGGATTGCTGAAATGAATTAAGACAGGGTCTATAGGAGAAAGAGGAGGGGCCAGACATGGTGGTGCACATCTAGAATCCCAGTACTCAGGAGGCAGAGGCAGGAGGATCACTGTGGGTTTAAGACTAGCCTAGGCTACATAGTGAGAACTACAAAGCAAGACCCTGTCTCAAAAAAACAAAAAGCAAAAGACAAAGAAAAAAAAGAGAGAGAAAGAACAAAAGAAAGGCTTTGGGAAATTTGAAGAAGTCAAGGAAATATTAACTTTTAAAATCTGGGAGTTGTCAAGTAGATAAACTCAAGCTATGGAGAAAGGTCAGGAGGAGATAAAAGGTACTGGGAATTGGCATCCAGAATGGACAGAAATCTCCCAAGGGGCAGGGTGAGAAGATCAACAGATATCATTATACCTGGGGCTTTGTCCAAGTAACACAGATGACAACTGTGTGGTTGTTGTAAAATGGTGCCTGTATTTAAAAGGCTGGTCCCAAACAGCTCATGCTATTTATTGGGCGAAAGTCAGGAAACTATTTCCTAACCAGAAAAACCTTGGTACCTGTGTTCAGGTGGCAAATCCAACCTGACAGCTTCTTCTTCTCCAGCTCCCTTCCTCCATTCTCTGGTCACCCTGCAGTGAGCAACAATGGAGACTGAAATTTTTTTCAAGTGAAGCGTATGATCACTGTCCAGGAGAGGCCAGTGCGATGGTTCAACCTCCTGTTGTCAGATGGTTGTTCTTCACCCTCCTGCTTTGCTTATTCACTCCAATGAGTCATCCTGTCCACCCAGCCTGCTAGAATCAAGATGCCCTTCATCTGACATCTTTACCCCAAAATGCTTTACGTTTTGGGCTTTATTTTTGTGGCCTGCCAGTTTCTATGTACCAAGTACTTGCAATGTAAGGGTAGCACAAAGAGCAGAGGTCCCCAGCCCTGTCTGTGGCCTGTGTGTCCTTCCTTCTCCAAGCAGAGTTTTCAAGATCTCCTTTTTGTTATCCCACTCTGAAAATCACTCCCCCCACCCCTTATGTGGAAAGAAACCGTAAGGTTCCTATTGGCACCAAGATTGCACAGCATCAGAGACAATCGTGGCCTCCAATGTCTCAGAGAACTCTGCTTTTCACTTTCATTCAGTCATTCGACCAACACAGAGTGAGATCCCACCCTCTATAGCCTTCCAGCTATGATGCAAAGGAAATTCCAAGCAGGAAAGTAGTCAAAATGTTTTTCCTGGGTGGAATTTAAATTCTGGTAAACTAGCACCAGACTGACAAGAGTAGAATGGATGCATATACATGCTCTGGAGCCCAAGTGGATTCTGAGCCCCAACCTATAACATTCACTCACTATTCATTCAAAACATGGAAACCTCTCATCATGGTCCCCCCACTTCTTGCCTCACTTTGGAAGGGCAGCAGCTACGTGTTCATCATCTCTGTTCATCATCCTTTGTTTAAGTGAAGTAAATGTGAAATAGATTTAGAAGAGCAAAGGAATACACTGAAATGACTTTTGCAGTTTAAAAAGTTGGACTAATGCGAAGTTCTGATTATAAAAATTAGGTTCAACTTACAAGCCACATTGATTTATATGCTTTAATATACACCAATTCTATGACTGCCAGAGAAGGAGGACGATTAAAAAGTAAGTACCGCTTCTGGCAACAAAGGGACCCATCAGTGATACTGCCCCACGGTAGGGAGAAAGGAGGGAAATGCATCCAAATTAGCTTAAGTCGCAGAAAATGTCATTTAAACAAGGAGATGCAATATGATACATTCAATTGTGGATCACATTATTTCACTCCCCTGAATAAAATTACATATCCAACCCCTTGGGTGGGCTGAGTATATTTTCTTGCCCTTTCACTTTCCATTGACCATGTGACTTCCTCTGACCAATGGAAAGTCTGGAGACCTGCCTGGAGCACAGGTTGAAATGTGCTTTTGGAGCTTGTCTTAGAGATCTCCAGAACACCTGTCAAAGATGAGCCAAACATGCGTAGCTTGTCATCCCAGGCTGTGGTGAGTCTCATGGGGTGGAGCCAACTCTCACTTGCAGTTCGTGCCAAGATTAGCCCAACGACCTACTTCGTATTTGCAAGAACAATTGGTACTCATTGTTTAATTCATTGAGATTTCAAAGTTTTCATGTCGCATGGTCTTGGCACCATCTGACTGTTAGGAAGTGCTAAGATACAGTCACATGAAGGGTTTCCTTGGGTATTCTGTGAATGTCAGTTTGCTACATACACCAAAGACAAAGGTATCTACATTCTTGGCTCTACTCAGGCAGGACATACAGAGCTGAGGGTCTTCTGGTTCTCTCATTCCACTGCTGCCTTCATTCAGTTTAATGAACTGCTCCTCTATTTGTCTAATGTCACTATTTTCCCCAACTCGGCTATACAGTACCTGGACTGTCTAGGAAAACCCATTACCTCTATTAGTCTGCCAATAGCAAATCAGTAGAATTGCTTGTTCCTTAATTGATAGAATACACTCCCCTCCTTCTGATAGATTACCCTGGCCTAACAGCTCCAAGACCGATTCCCTAGCGTCCACTAGCATCCAGTCCAGAGCAATTGGTTGATACTTTCAGTAATAAATCCTAACCTATCAATATATAATAGCCCTTCATAATCAACATCCACAGATTCTGTCTGGGTTCAGAAGTAACCACCAGTCATTTTTTACATGCCTATAATTAGCAGTGGCCAGAGGATATGTGCGCCTCTTAGCACAATACTCCTTCTCTCTCCAATCACGATAACACATTTTACATGAAATCAAGTTGATTAAATTCCCTTGCCAGTGTATGGAGATATAAATATATGTATGCACGTGTAATGTGGTGTAAATTAAAATAGTTTGGCTGACCTGAGTGCTGCGGTGAGAGAATCCAGTTCTCCACGAGGCTGACTGTGGGCTGGTGCAGAGCAACTGTCTCCCATGGATCAGCAGAGAGGGCCAGCTGGAAGAAGTAATGGACATCATTTATTAAAGCTCTATCCATCTAAGTGGGTTTTGCAAGCTAATGAAGATCTCATCTCCATCTAAGAGCAACCAGTCTTGGACCAGCCCACACAGCCCACTGACATTTAACACCCAAAGCGTAACTTCATACAGATACCCTTCAGGGCAGGAAAAACAATTCACTTAAGGTGGCTAGTGGGAAGCAGGGGCTGAATGTGTATGCACCCCTCAAATGCCCCCTTTCAGGCAAGTCATCAGCCGTGAGCAAAAGAGGAACAAGAATGTCCCCTTGCTTCTTATAAATTAAATGCACAAAAGAAAGCCGGTGAGAGGAAGGAAGAAAAAGCCCCCTAAACAAGGCAATAAAACTATAAACTTAATGAGGGCCAGTTTACCATTTTGCAGTCTCTCTACTTTATAACATGCCCTTATGAGCCAGCCTGTCAGGATAATATAATTGAGAACTTGCTATAAAACATATGTTTAATGGAGCCAGGGGCCAAGGAAAACACTGTGTAATTGTAATAAGCAGCCTGGTAAGTAAAATGATATCTTTTAAAGGTTAAAATAGAGTTGCTTTCAGAACTGGGCCAGTCTGCTTCTTCAAATATTGCTTCGCTAATGATTTCTTCACTTCACTTACAAAATGTATCTCTGAGGAGATTTGTTACAAATGTGATCCCTGCCTGGAAAGTAAACTGCTCACCCCTCAGAAGGCTCAGGCATTTATTCTCCAGTTTTATATAACTTGGGGAATGATGTTAAAATTGGCAAATGCATCTGAGGCACACCAGGCCACAGGATTTTTTTTAATCCACTCATTGTCCGATGCAGTTTAACTTGAAAGAGGTACAACAGAGAAAAGATTGATCCTTTGTGGCCTATTCTCTTTCCAGAAGGTAAAAGCAATTCCCATCAACAGAGCCCAGTGCTCCGTGGGGTCATCTCCATTCTGCTCTGGGGAATTTGTTACTCATCAGGGTATGAATATTTTTAAAAATAAGAAAGAAAAGAGTAAAAACTTAAAACCGATTCTAGGGTCTGGAAGATGCACCTGTTTAAGGCCTATCCTTCACCTCACCCCAGTGCTTGCTGAAGCCAACTTTGAAGATCTTTTCCTTTGGGGGCCAGAAAATGAGTTTACTTAATAAAAACCTTTGAGAAGGGTGCACCTTGGGCTTTGGAGTTGGCATTTGTGACAACATCCAATTCTACTGACTACTCAATTCCCCTAGCTGGTATTCATGATACAATGGGTGAATGGTTAGCAGAATAGCCTGGTTCTCTCTAAGCAAGCCACAGGAGGCTGCGTGCTCCCGTGGTGGAATGCTGTGTGACACTAGGTGCCTCACATTACTCTCTGGACTGCAGCTAAAGCACCTGTGAGAAACAGCACTGCTATAACTGGTACAGGAGAGGTTGACCTAGCAGGTCACTAAACCACCTCTAGCTTTAATGAGCTGCGATCTGGAAAGATCATAAAATTATGCACCAGCAATTATGTGCTAAATAGCCCTCATTTTCTGCTCTCCCTGTTCTTCTATAGTAGAAAACTTCTGAGTTTTCTAGCTGAACATAGACCTACCCAGCAGAAAGGCAGTACTTCCAGGCCTTTCTCACAGTTAATATATGACTAGGCTCTGGCCAATGAGAAATAAGAAGAGGTGTCAAATGCCATCTTCCCAGGGAACCTTCCTTAAAAGACAATTTGTGCATATTCTTTTCCACTAATCTGTCATGCTGCCTAGCTGAGAGATTCATGGCTCAAGCTTTTGTTGCTGCCTTTGGGCCATAAAAATGAGGCCTATACCTGGGAGAGTAAACCATGAACTTAAGGGACTGTACCCTAAGTTTATCATCAGCCCTTTATTGGCCAACTCCACACATCTCTGTACCAAATATACAAATGTATGTGTGTGTGTGTGTGTGTGTATACATACATACATATATATGTATATAAACACACACACACTCTTGTTAAAACCATTGCTAAGAGTTTGTTACTTACAGATGATCTATGCACTATGTATAATATGTAACTAGATAACTAAATTATTCATCTCACGAATACTGACAAGGCATATGTATAGTAGTTATTTGGATCTTTTGAAGACATGAAACACATATCACTTCCTTGCTTAAAAGCCCCCAGCAGTTCCCATTGCCTATAAAATAAAAGCCAAACCCCTCCCCTGCCCTACAAGCCCTTCCTCAGCAAGCCTCTGTCTCACCACGTTTCACACCTGTCTCCATCGTGGCCAGTGTCGTCCCCCACATGCTTGTTATCTTTCTACTTCAGTATGCCATCAAATTCATTTCGGTTAGGGAGGTTTTGCCACTTGCTCTTCCTGAAATACTCTTATCCAGTTCTTTTGCATAGCTGATTCACTTTTAGCATCCTGCCCAAAACTCACTCTCCAGAGATGTTTTCCTTTATTAGCCTTTCTAAAACAACTAAAACACCGTTACTACCAACCAATTCTCCACCATTATTGTATCTTCTTCAAATACTGAGATGACTTTATTCCTTTACCTAATTTCTCCATAGAATATAAGGATTGTGAAAGTAGACTACATTGTTCTTCTCTGTATCTGAGAGCCTAGAATGGTATATGGCAAATAGATGAGTATCCACTGACTATTTTTGTGTCATCAAGGAAGACAGTGAGTCTGCTATGCTGGTGATCACAAAACATCAGCAAGATTATGACATCTCATTTCAGGATGCCAAAGGTTTCTGGATGCTCTGCCCTTTCTTTTCCTGGCTATCCCTTCTACCTCTGGTCTTGTCTCTGGCCCCTTCCATTTAACCATAAGATTGCTATTCACTTTTTATTCTAGTCCGCTCCTTTATCTGCCCCTCTCCACAGTCTAATGACTCCTTCACTTTCCTATGTAGCCATTCAACCCACTGATTGAGTGCTTGGGGATCTAGAGGACTGTGTTTGAAATAAATGGATTTTTAAGAAGGAGTAAAGTGTTTCTCTTGTCCAAACAATATCACACATGGACCCACGGACCTTGAGACACAGATCTTTCTGGAATTCAGGAGCTTTAAGTGTTAGCAACATAATTTAATCCATACGTCATTCATTGTGTAGCACTTCAAAGGGGTTTGAAATAATATCATGTAATAAAATCTGTTAATTTTTTTCAGAAAACAGAATATTCACGCTAAGTAGGATAAAGACTGAAAATAGCCTTTGCCAGCTCATGATAATTTTGGCCACCAAATGCACATCAAATTTTGATGCCAAAGATTACAGGGGAAAAAATTTAATTTCTCAGAGCTTTTTAGATTTCAGAATTGCAAATAAGGAACTCTGGATCTGTAGCTAAAAGAAATCACTAGAGAGATTTCTAGAAGAAGTGAGACATTGCCAATGATGTCCAAACAACTCTAAACACAAGTATTACAAATTCCTTACTTTTCATTTATCCTTATTTAATCCAGCCTAATATCTTCCTTTAAAGAGTATATTTTATTATCCCCAAAGATCCAAAAATATTTAGAAAGAAAATATTTGTGTAACAGATAATTTAGTAGTCATGGAACCACCCAGAGTGCTTCAAGAATGAGGGTAAACAAGTTACTAAGATAGTAATAGTAAGCATTTGCTGAGCACTTACTATGTGCCAGAAGTTTCCTCAGCAGTGCTCAAGCATTTGTTCACTTGTATTTTACAGCGACGCTATAGGAGGTGCTATTTTTAATTTCACCTTAAAAATGACAACATGGAGGCCAGAGAGGTTAAATAGCTCCTCTGAGGTCATAGCACTAACAAGAGACAGAACACAAGCCCAAGACCTCTGACACCAGGGCCTTGGCTCATGATTTTCACCCCAAACAATTTTGTTGACAGATGATTTTGCTCAGCAATTATAAATTGAACACTAAAGGTGTGTATACAATTACAATTACTTTTTCTTGTGCAGCACCATTGTATCTATCCCTTCTCCATCTTAAATCCTAACCAAACGTGATAGAAAAGGACAACTTGGGCATTACCAGTTTGGAAATGGCTATATAGGAGAAAGAAGGAAAGAGTCATTAGACTGTGAAGAGGGGCAGATAAAAGAGCAGAGTAGAATGAAAAGTGAGTAGTAATCCTAAAGTTAAACAGAAGGGGCCAGCAACAAGACCAGAGGTAGAAGGGATAGCCAGGAAAAGAAAGGGCAGCACAACCAGAAACCTGAGGGATGGGCAGGTCCCCTTTGGCATCCTGAACTGAGATGTCATAATCTTGCTGACTTTTCGTGATCACCAGCATAGCAGACCCACTGTCTTCCTCAGTGGCACAAAAATGGATTAAGACTTTCTGAGCCTACAAGGTCTCATAATCACCCACACAGGAGACAGACTATGTGCATAAAACAACGTGTGCTTCCATTCACTCAGCAAATATTTATTAACTATCTACTATCTACCAGGCCTCAGGCACAGAGCAGAACCAAGAGCTGTAAAGACACGCAAGTACAGGAGTCAAAGCAGGAGCATTCTCACTGCCCATAAGAATTGGATGTGATAACAGATGGAGTTGGAGTTGAGGATGGTCCCTGTGATAACCTGAAGACACAGAGCCTTGTGAAGGGACCATATGCTATTCCACCCAAAACTCCACCCAGAAGGCAGATCCAGCAACACCTGATCTCCTAATTTCACAGAAGAATCTGCAAATACTTCACATTCTTCTGTGAAACGCTTTCTAAATGGGAGCAGCAAACACAAACTGTTTTTAACATTGTACAACATGACAGAGTAACGCCACAGGCCACCATGTTGTAACCTGAAAATATTCATAACACAGAAGCTCACCAAGTGTAGTAGAACCTGCTGCCCACTGAAACTAATACCATCTGCACACTGTCCTGTCTGCCGCTTCATTCCTCCACCCCCACCCTCGGCCCCAGCCCAGTGGCTTTCCCTAGGCCTTCTCTGACACTTACACACACCCTGCCATTCGGACACCTCATCCTTTGCTCCTCAACAGCCTATCTCTTCTCTTCCGAAGATCATGGCCAAAGGTTTAGCCCTGACTTCTATAAATCCTTCCTGCCTTTCATCGATGCAGCCTTCACCCGTTTTCTCACTCAGATGAAGGAAGTAAAAAAACTAATTTTATAGAATCCAACCCAGCTGGTTAGGGAGAAATAAAACAATATAAGCCACAGATTAGTCCTTCATAAGAGAGAACTCGTGGCTTTTTGTATGTGTTCATCCCTCTCCACTACCAACTTTATTGCCCCATGGAGCCAGCTCTGCTCTCCTCACAAAAATTTATGGTTATTCTGGGTTTTTAACTGTCCTCTTCCATACTTGTAATCCCTTATTCCTTTGAAGTGAAGAGAGCCTGAGCCATGTCTCTTTCTGGGACTGGAATGCATTACAAGCTAAAAGGTCAATGATCACTTGTACACAAAAAGAAAATATATATTATAAATTATATATGTATATTTGTACACAGTTATATATACATACTGTGTGTATAAAACTTTCTATGTGTTACTTCTAAAAAGATCTGTTGGGAAAATAACTTCTGTAGGTTTGTTATCAAAACCTCAAAAGATGTTTTTTGAAAACCTGAAGCTTTTGTTGCAAAGATATGAGACATCATAAAAACGATTGCAGGTGACTAGCCAGTCTTTTGTTATATCTCTAAACATAAGACAAACAATAATGTGTGGGGGTTTCTTTCCTTTTAAAAAAAGAACCCAATATTAGTCACAGTAAACTTGAACATATGGGAATAGGTGCAGGGTGGGGAAGGGGGAGGGGAACCCGCTCATAGTTTTTGAATCTTTAAAACTGAAAAAATATGTATCCCTGCTTTCTGTATCTGCACATAATGTAAAATTTCATCAACCACAATATTTTAAAAGACAGAAATCATGAGATATATCACATCTAAATGGAAATATCATCTAAGGAAGGCACCATTTATCAACATCACTTTGAAATGCAGTGGAGGATGTGATGGCATTATGTAGATCTCAAATATCTATGGGTGAATGAAATTGGGTAACCTTAGCAACCTCAGGTACATCCATGCAGCTATAAATCAAATGTCAGCACTCTGAGCTATGCACAAAATAAAGAAATAATTCTTTGAAATATTCATAACTCTATGCAGTGTATTATTTTGTAAGTCTGTGCCCATTATGCATTTTTGAATCTAACTTTTAAAAAAAGACATAACATTTGCATAATGTACCACCCCCAACCACACACCCACCCATCAACTGACTTCTACACAAGCTTCCATAACTGGGCAGACTTGCTGTATATACTAGTGGCCACAGCAGAACTCTGGCTCTTGTGTGTGAGAAGGAAAGGGAATTTTATACACAAGCATCCAGTCTGACAGCAACCCAAATGGTTTCATATTGATTATTCCATGAAAAAAATAACAACTAAATAAGATATGAGAATTTTGGTAAGAGTGTCATGATATAGGTACATTTTTGTATGTGTGAAAGTAATATATTCAATATTTCACTCTCTGAAACTGGAAAAGATTTACTTTAAAAATAAATTCTTACTGGCAAAAAAATTTCCTAGTTTTCTAATTAGGAATATTTTGTCAGTATAGAACTAGAGCACAAAATAAAGACTTTTGTTCCATTTACACTTAAGATTTTTTTCTTTGATAATTATTTGAAGGGATATGTTTATATAAACACATCTGTTAGTACCACATTTTAAAAATTCTGTCCCTGCTCCTTCCTGAAACTGCCAGCTCAGTATCTGAATATCATAATACCTGTGATGGATTTCAAGAGCCCTAAACCATAAGAACTGCGACTTGGGACTTAGTATGATTCTAAATCACATACATGTAAATATGCTGACACAACACAGTAAAGAGTGAAATATCCACCGTGAGGTTAATTGTTATGCTGTGAAAGTTCTACAAGCACGTTCAGCTTAACATGTTCAACACGGAGAATGAGTGCAATCATTTGGATATGTTTAAGTGGCAGCTGTGGGAAATAGCATTGCTTTTCATACACAATTAGTATAATTGCGTATGCATCATTTTACAAGTGAGTTCTCTTTACTTTCAATACCTGGAAAGTAGCACCAACCAGAGAGAAGTTTTAAACCAGGAATTAACAGGCCATTCTAAGAGAAATCATCTTATTTATACTCACTGTTTTTTTCCAAGTCGCTATCCTCCTCAAGCTGTATTAATTGTTCTGGACCTATAGCACATGCTTCAATGAAAATAAATTACTTTATTTCTATTACACCACTAATGGCTGTGTGACTTAATTTCATTAGCTCGAACCTGTTGAGAGCATTCAGATTTCCATAGCAGGACGCACTTAAAATGAAAAGATTCTTTCGATTCTCAATTAACAGAATCATTCTCTTTCAACTGAAATGAATGTTATTGAAACCAATTAGCATAGACTGGAAAATCTCTCACTAATGAGGGGAGTGTGGGTGAGTAAACAGCAATGAAAAGATGAAATTAGAGGAGAGCCTCTTCTCATTGGCCTGAATAATTACATGCTTAGTTGCCTAATTGTCTGGTGAAAAGCACTGCGGTGATAGTAACAGATTGCCATGTTCATTAGGCAGCAAAAGGCCACCTGCTGCTAAGCTTCATTTTCCTGCAGTCGATATACACGTGTTTATCCCTGGGGATTGATATTTGGACACAACACTAGCTGGGAAAAGCAAATGAGCTTGCCAATATGCTGCAATATTGTGTCCTTTATGCCCAGATACAGAAGCTTAATATGTCAAATAGAATGAATAAAACCAACAGTGAAAACGAAGTTTATGAGGAAACTGACCTTAGAACAGGCCAGTGTAAAACTCTAAACTGTGTCAAGTTCAACCTTTCAGTACAGATGTTCCTTTCTGGCCTGAACGGCTCCAAATTATATAGTACAAAAGATAAATTACAACGGTTGGGGCCTCTGTGATATTTTAGACAATGGTGCAATGAAAGCATACAGTGTAACTGTTAAAATTGAAAACAAATGTTCAGTCCTGAAGACGGAGATGTGTGCAAGAGAAACAGCATCATTCCTACCGCCTTGCTAAAGACAGGTCAAAGAAAGGCGCCTTTGTTCACCACTAGCCACCTTAAATCCACTTTATTTCTTCCAATTGTCTGTTCGCAGTTGTTCTCACATGTCCTCTGGGCGGCTGGTGCTATCTGTTACACACCATCCATTTTCGTTCTCCCATCCTACCAGCTCTCTTGGTCTGGGATCGGAGAGGAAAGCACAGACTTCTACTAATGTCAAGCTTCCTTTGTAGACACCTTCATTTTCATCCTTGATAATGTTGAAATGAGTGTAAATATCCTAAAATACGCTCTTGATGAATGGACGTTTTCCGAAAATAAACTTAAGGGACTTGGTAAGTGCCCCTCTTCGGTGCACAGAACAGTGCCCTCCCACAGTAGAGTGGACCAGTTGAGCACCTGAACCACCCAGGGGCCAGAAATGCAAGTCTCCACCCTCACACGGAATGGGGATGGCAGACATGTTTGGCTTCTACTGTTTCTCGAATCTATTTACATCATTTGTCAACATTTAAAAGAAGATTTAGTGCAAAAACTCATATCTGGCTTTTCTGAACCTTCCTGAGGACTTGATAACACTGGTCTTCACTCAATCTGACACCAATCAATTGGACAGCACTAGTCACAAGCCTTCGGTTTGCCACACTCCCTGCCATACCCAAAGTACCCCAACGCCCAGGTGCAGCATCTGATGCCATTGGTTATTTTCTTTGCAGTATATTTTTTCTTACAAAACACAACAGTTCCTAGTGCACATGTTGTTTTCCAGTTTGATGCAAGTTGATCTAGAAGGTCATGATGTCTTCTGAGAAAAGTTCATCTTGGGGATGGGGGTAGCTCAGTGGTACAGTGCTCAGTGGTAGAATCCTGACATGCTTGAGGGCCTGGGTGGTCCCTGGCACTCCAAAAAAAGGAATAACTAGCCTGTTTCAGTCATCAGTGTTACCCACACTGTTTCTGCAGGCTTTTCTGTTCACTATTCTGAATCTAGTACTACCCCTCATTTTCCAGAACAAAACAAACACAGACTCAGAGAGGAAAGACGACCAGGAACTAGAGTTCAGGAACTCCAACAGACCAGTCCTCCCTCTGTACGGGGTTCCCTATAAATGACACAGAACTGCAAGAATTAAAATGTGTGAATCTTACCCTTAAGGAGAATATCTAGATGGATATGTTGAAAAACACCAAAGAGTCACTAGACAATTCAAGGTGTGTGTGTGTGTGTGTGTGTGTGTGTGTGTGTGTGTGTGTGTGAGACAGAGAACAGGTTGTTGTAATAAGATACAACAATGTGGGCATCAAAGAGGTGTGGAAGCTAACAAAAGGAGAGAAGGAAAGCCACAATCCAGAGTGCATCTGGAGCTTCCTCTACTCTTTTAATGTGAGAATGAAAGAAAACTAAAGCTTCAGTGGTGGTTGGTTAAAACATCAGACCTCTTAACAGAGCCAATAGACTCACAGCAACCACTTGTAGGAATCAGCTACACCATGTATCTCAGTGTATCCAATGACATTAGGAACTTCTAAGAGTGAAACCATTCCTGCCCAAGAATGAGATGAGCTTGGGTCCTGCATGGAATGATGCAGAAACCCAGCAGAGACAAAAGTTTATGTTGTGTACTACAGTCCCCAGAATCATAACGTTAAAAATCCCTTCCAACCCGGGCATCAGCCCAGGTTTTGTAAATCCCAAAACTGACACATTTGGGCTTGTGTTAATGAAAATAATCTAAAGCAAAAGGCCAGAATCAAAACCCACATTTAGGATAACAATAGAGGTGTCCAGCCTAGGAATTTCATCACTCCATGTGGTCCCAAATATTGTCAAGAGGTATTGAAAAATCTTCAAAAGAAATTGTCCTCCCTAAAAATATTTGGGCAGACATTTTGTTTTTTCAATTTTAGATTTTGTAATTTAAGTACATAAACTTAATTGCTGTATTTCAAAGTTTTACTATACAGGTAATACATATCTCTGAAAATTAGTAATTACATATAAATAAAATTTAGGAAGTATAAAGGAAAATAAATGATCATTATTAAGATTTGTGTAACATTACAAATGTTATGTGTATGCTTATATATAATTTTACATGCTTCTTTCCCAATATTTTTACTGTTTTCAGTATAAGAATAAAACAACAGCTTTTAGCATATGAATTTTGGAGTAAAGAATTTTCTTTTTTTATTCAAATCTTTACTGGTACATTATAAAGAATTTTTAAGGCAGCTACAATCCTAACAATAGCCATTTTAGTATTTTGAGATGCTAATTCTAACAATGAGTCTATTATAATTTTCAGATAAACACTGTTTATATCAGAAATATTTTATAGGTAGCAAATTAGTTGCTATAGAGAAATAAATACATTTATCATCTCACAGTCTCTCTTGTTTTGGTGGCAGGAGCAGCTAACTTTATCAGGAACCTCCAATGTCGTACCATTTCATTATCCAGGACCTCATGCTGCACACTAAATCTCTAGGCTTTTTCACCCTACCTCTTTACTTCTTCGTACACTCTGACCCACAGTTCCCCATCTCCTCCAGCCCCCAGTAACCACTGTTCATACACGCTAGGCCTCTCTCTTTATTCGCTCCCTTCCCTCCTTTTATAGATTCAACATGTAGGCAAGATTGTGTAGTATTTTCTTATTTCATCTCATGTCATGTCCTCCACATCCATCCATGTTGCCGCAAATGGCAGGATCTCTTCCTGTGTGTGTGTGTTCGTGTCAGTTTCGTTACCCATGCATCTTTTCACGGCCTCTTAGGTTGTTTCTGTATGCCAGTTAGCATGAACATGGCTGCAATGAAAGGGAATGCAGTATTGTTTCAAGGTGGTTATCTCACTTTATTCGGTTACATGCCCCAAACCATAGATCTCTGGCTCCCATGGTGGTTCTATTTTTAATTCTCTAGAAATATTTATGCTGCAAACCGTAATGACTGCACCGATCTACATCCTCACCGACAGTGTATAAAACAGGTGTTCCCCTTCCTCACACTCTCGCTGACATGTCAGTTTTAATAGTGATTTATTTTAAATTTTGTTTTAAAATGCTGAGAGCACAAAAATACAAACTCTTCCTAACTTAATCTTACCCTCAGGGTAATTACTAACATTTAGATGTTTACTATGCCCAACTTCTGCGTAAGCTTATATGAACTAAATTTTAGTTAAAAAATAATAGATTATAGGGACGGAGATTTAGCTCAGTGGTTCCAGAGCCTGCCTCGCAAGTGCAAGGCCCTGAGTTTGATCCCGGTAACCACATACAATGCTGGGAGTGGTGATTCACGCCCACCAGCCATCAATACCACATACCACAGTGCCAGGCGTGGTGGCTCACGCCTGTAATCCCAGCACTCGGGAGGCAGAGACAGGAGGATTGCTGAATTCGAGGCTTGCCTGGACTACACAGTGAGCTCAGGGCCAGCCTGAACTACAAAGCGAGACCCTGTCTCAAAAAAAAAAAAATAGATTATATAGTGTTATGATTTACTCTTTGCTCGAGAGTGAATAATGACTGCTTTTTTGTTAAATAGGGAGCCATATTAACATTCTTCAATCTGTAAATGTTTGCAATCTTTCATTACAGAGATACACCAGTCCCCTATTGCTAAGTACTTAAGCCGTTTCTGATTAACTATATTTTAAAAATCCAACAAAAGCACCTTTCCACATGGCCAATCATTTTCTTTAGGAAACACTTTGAAAAATAATTTGCTAAGTCCGACCCTATGCCCTCCAACACTTGGACTCTGACAGTGTCTCTTGCCCTTTCCCTGGGTGCTACAGTGGAACATGGCTTGTTTTGTTTCTGTGTAAATCACATTGGACAAATGTAAATTATTTATTCCCCATTTTATTACTTTATTGAATTTTCTGCTCGCATTTCTAGCACACTTTTATAAGAGGGGCAGGCATCCTGTTATTTACTTGAAAGAGCTCCTTATCTTTTTATGTCATATGTAACACATTTATCCTTTGTGTTTTACCTGAGTTTATTCTCTATTTTGCCATTCCAAAAATTTGACTATACCAATATCACTCCCTGCTTTCATTATTCTGCCTTCAGTCAGACTTTGAAGGTTCTTGGTTTGCCCTGAGATTTCACAGTTTTCATCTATAATTTCTTTTAATTTTTTTATAATTTTACCTTTTTAATCCACATGCAATAAATTTTTTGCATAATATAAGGTGAGACTGTATTTACTTTTTCCAAAAACTAAGTCAGTTTTTCCAGTATTATTTATTTAAAATATACCTTTTACCCACTGACTTGCAATAATGCCTATTTTTCATATTATTTTTCCAGAAGAAGTTCAGAACAATTATTCAATACCTTGCCAAGAAAGAAATTCCCATTTTAATTTTGACATAAAGTTTGTTAACTGTATGGGTCAGTTTATGAATACAGATTCATTTGCAAAGTTCAAATGCATAACAGCAATTTTAGAAGAAATTGAGATATTCAAGGTGAAAAGACTTGTACAGTTTATAAGAGATTTTAATAATTGGAAGGCATTTTATTAGTTGGTCAAATACTGTACAGGTGAGAAAACTAAAGGTACCAGGTATTGTGCTGATTGTCTTAACACAGATGAGGAAAATGCCTTAGAGTAAGGTGACAACCCCCAGCAGCACAATAACTGTGTGATGTTTCATAGTGTCTACTGCATAGCAACTACTGAGTCTTTTAAACTTATTTTTTCCTTTTATTTGAAGAGAATACTTGGTTCCTTTCCCTTTCAAAATTGCTGGAAGTATTTTAAGGTAGTAAACAGGTATCAATATCATGGGACATTCTTGCCAGAAAGTAGTAACAATATAGGCTCATTTCAAATTTCAAATTAAAGTTTTGTTTTTTTTTTTAAAAAAAAAAAAAGGTACATTCTCTCTGCTGGTTTAAAATTACAAAAAAAAAGAAAAGAAAACAGAATTTATGTGCTCAGTGACCCCACTTCATTGATTTGACAGGGGTAATTCTTGTGTAAGAATGAGTTATTCCTCTAATGTATTGAATATATGCTCTGACAACAGCATATTTTCTCCATTTCTTTAATTAAATGGACAGTAAGTAGAAAAGCAAAGGAGTACTCTGCAATAGAAAACTCATCCTCAACTCTGTGTGTGTGTGTGTGTGTGCGTGCGCACACGCAAATGCACATGCATGTGCTGGCAACAGTAAAGAAGCAAAGGTCAATCCTAAAACTCCCCAGAAAATTCCCTGGGTGTAACTAGAAGAAAGATCCAATATAGAAAAGACTTGGCAAGATCCTTCCAGGGGTTTGTCTTAGCACTTCCGGAAGCACCTTGACATGGCAGAAAAGGTCTCACCTTCACACCTCAGTGAGCAGTGTTTGTTCTGTCAGGGTATAATAAGGAGGCATCATCCTTCCTCAGGAAAGTCATGCCTCTTGTCTGAGCTGGCCACTTGGATCCTGCAGAATACAGAGGTGGAGAGAGAAAGAAGACATCAGGACACCACATCAGCCTAACGGACCCAGGCGATCAATGGGGTGGAGGGTCACAGCTAGGTCACTCTCACAGTCAACTCCCTAGGCAAGTCCCTCCCAGACTCCAAGGTTAGCTTTATGTTTAATTATCTGATTGGGAGGACATAAAGGGCAGTCGGTGTGCACAAGAGCTTGGGGGTCGGCCAGTCACTTTGAGTCTTGAAAGCTCAACTTGTTTTCTCCAAACTTCTATTTACAGTGTGTTAAAGATGATAATTCTCTCCCTCCCTTGCTCCCTCTCTTTTTCTCTCTTTTTTAAATCTTTCATTTCAGAAATGATTATTCTAAAAATGGAAAAGTTCTCCCCCCGCTACTGTATGATTCAGTGAAAAACAACACTTATGCTAAGTGTCATGCACATAGTAAGCACTCAATAAACAGGAGCTATTTTTATGCCTCTCTGCAGGAAATAAAGCTTGTTTTTCTTATTTTCAAGTACAAAGTAAATTTCCCTTGTTCTTAAGTCTATTTCTAAAGGAATGATTAAAATCACAAAATTTAAAAGGCTCTTTAAATTATTAATTCTTTCTCTTATCCTATATCTTCAAAATTTTAAGTTAGAAATACAATTTTATTAAATAAAAATCAAGTACCCTTGGTCCAGTGAATTCAAGGAATCTTTGTTTTCTGCTGCACAAAAGTCACAGTTCTAACTACTATGCATATAAAACCTATATGAACTCAGAATGATTTTTACAAAGTTTTCAAGCTCAATGTCAATTAAGTTTTTGTGAATCTTTGGCTTCATATTACTCCCTTCAGTACATAAACTCCATCACATACAATATGGTAGAGAAGAAAGCCTGTTTCCAGAAGACTCATCCAGATTTGCCAAAGTGCATTTAGGAAAAGAAAAGAATGGAAAGGAAACCTCATATCATACTGTAACAGTGATTAAATTGGCTATGTATGGGTAGATATGAACAGAGGTGCCACTGATGCACCCAAACCTTATAGATAATTTCAAGGTGCACTAAAAAATGAAAGCATGAGCTTTTTTTCAAAAATTATGAAGAGCTGTAAGGGCTGGGCATTTAGCTCAAGTGGTACTGTGCCTACCTTGGAAGCGTAAGAGCCTGAGTTTGGTCCCCCCAGTGCAGCAAAAAAAAAAAAGAAAAAAAAGAAAAAAAATGTACTTTAAGGTATAAACCACAGATCCTCACTCCACGATGTGTACCTCATGGACACACACTCATCACGCATTGCATCCCAGGGTCCGAGCGGGCATGCGCAGCAGGGTCTCAGTGACACAGACCAGCAGCACCTCCATGACCAGGCGTATCTTCCCATCTGCCAATTGCTAGTACACTAACAATAAACCACAAACACAGACTTAGCCAGTTGAAACCGACTTTAGATCACAATCGAATCAAGCTAAGATTAAATTGATTAAATCTTGCCCTA
Organism: Thryonomys swinderianus; assembly: GCA_004025085.1. Taxonomy (NCBI): domain Eukaryota; kingdom Metazoa; phylum Chordata; class Mammalia; order Rodentia; family Thryonomyidae; genus Thryonomys; species Thryonomys swinderianus. Next base: position 76,343 of record PVIC010000995.1, read on the forward strand.
ATTTCTACCAAGACACTAATTATGATACTCCCAGCATCAGAATAAAAGAGTATACAGGTAAAACAAATGCCATTTACTCATTTGGGGCAACACTACAAAACAGAAAAAAAAATAATTTGTCACTCACCTCTGAAGGAATATTATGCCTCTAGCCAAACTAAGTATCCAAAATACCCATTTGCCTAAAAGTCAGCCTCGAGTGGTCTAAGGCCCAATTAGTAAATTGACTATGATAATTATAAAGTTCAGATTTATTATTATGACTGGTGAGTAGCTTACTATTTTCTTAATAGACTGATCTGATTTATGGGAAAAGTGACTATAAATGTCTGCTGTGGGGAAATACATGCTAAAATATAGTTTTAGTGGAGTTCTCCAGTCTACATTACACAATGTGGTGAAAAATTCAATAAAAGTGAGCTGAATTTAAATCTTAATTGAAGTCTTTCTGAGTCAGGAAAAGAAAGGATATGACCAAATGACAAAAGCTATATTCATTAAATCTAAACATTAAATGACAGGTGTTTTTTATTTCTTAAATCTTCCATTTCCAAAATGATTATTCTAAAAATGGAAAAGTTCTCTTAATTAAGGAGAGGCAAATTATATTAGTTTAATTTAGGAATAATGAAAACAACGGATTGGAAAATAGGACTATCCAGTCCATCCAATCATATGTCCTACAAAATAATCCAGAAATAACCATCTATCATGCATTTGACTCCTAATGCCTTCACACTAGGAGATGCTGATACCCTATGCTGAGATAGACACACAGAGTACTTGTGTCAACCAACCTCTAAGAATTTTCTGTCTGAAATGGCCAGTGTAGAAGCTACCACTAGTTTTACCCTAAGACTTTGGCCCCCAGTGTTTCTTTACTGAAAGATCTTAGATCCAAACCAAGTCTTTCCTTTTGAGAGGAGGGACTTTTGAATCATGTTTTATTTGTGCAAGTGATGGGAAATTTCAAGATTGAGCCTAACCCCAAAGACAACACCCACTGGATAGATACTGTGGACTCTAGAAATGCTTCTGTATGTGTATCTTAAGTGCTCCAGTCTAGGGCAAATACTCTATATGTTTAACTAGGATGTAACCTTCATGGCATAAACAGGCCCATGAAGCAAAACCTTCATCTGTCTTGCTCGCCTGTGAAAGAACTGTTGAATGAGACAGCTAACAAAGACAAACCATTTGCTGAGCCCTTGCTCTGAGTCAGATTAGCCTTCAAGGTAGAGCAGAGAAACTTCAGGGGACGAAGGATCAGCTAGCCTAACCAGTTTGTTCGTGAATACAGTAAGCAATCAAGCTAAAACTGGAGCAAAGTCTCCCAAAACATGCTTTTTTGAAATTTCTGGGATGGTTTTGTCATTCGATGAATTAGAACATCTTATTTCATCTTCTGGTTTTTTGAAGCACACTCTCCCACTATGTAGGTCTACTATTAGTAATATAAAACAATTTAGATAGTCAATTATGAAATCTATTTGGATGAGTTTCTATTCCTATATTCTCCTATCAGATTGAGCACATGATAATCAAATATCAACATGGAAAACATTAGACAGATTTCATCTTGGGAGCCATATTGTTGAATGACAATATACCAGTAACAAATTACCGATAAAGCAAGTTGAATAAATTTTGTCCAAAATATTGAAGTCCTCAAATGGGAAGGCTTAATTTTATATTTTAATAATAAACTATAAAAGTACACATATAATATTTTGCATCAAAAATGAAGTTTTGAAGACTGAAAATGTGAAAAGAAATTACATTCTGATTTTATAGAAGGCAAATACATTGCCAATCATTCTGCCAAAGATAGTTCAAAATCCATGTCAAGGAGTTACTGCCTAACTATGCCTTCATTTTTACGCCAGAATAACCACATACACAGATACATCCACACATTACTATTACCATTATCATTTTCATTTTAAACTATCTGTAAGTTGAATAATTTTCCTGTATTTATTAAAACTGCAGTGTATCTTTCATGAACCACTGTTATCGGGGGGGCTAAGCAGCTTGAAAATGATAAAGATATGTTATATGCAAATGCAGTACCAATTTCCCAAAGAAAACATCTTTATTCTGTAGTACAAACATGCACTAAAAAAAGTAATTTAAAAACCATTATCAAAACTTTTTTAAAGAATGTTATTATGCATCATGACAGTACAGTTATCAAAATTGGAAAATTAAATACAGATATAATAAATATTATTATCTTCATGTCACACTATAGTTTCACCAGTTAATGCCTTTTAGAGCAGTATTCCCCTTGCTTCAGAATCCAGTCCAGGGCCAAATGCTAAATTTAGATGCTAGGTCTTTTTAGTCTCCTTTAATCCAGTTATTCAGCATTTTTTCCCTTATCTGATCTTGACATTTTTAAAAAAGGAACAGGCTAACTGTTATATAGGATGCCTTTCAACGTGGATTGGTGTGGTGTTTTCTCATGATTAGATAAGTCACGTTATGTATTTGGGGGCAGTAATATCACAAAATGATACTGTGTGCTCCCCAGAGGACACAGGATGTTGGGGATGTTGGGATGTCCCCTTAATGGTGATGCTCCCTTTGATTGGCTGGTGAAGGTGACATCTGTCAGTTGCTTCCCTGTAATGTTATCATTTTCCTTATGTAATTAATGAATAATTTGGGGAGATGCTTTAAACAATCCTTTGAAATTTTAAAACCTTTTCCTTGTCAAATTTTTACCCACTACATTTAGCATCTATTACTGCTTCTCTCCTGGAGATTACAAAATGGTGAAGGTTTTTTTTTTTTTTTTTTAGCTTCATCAGCTCTCATTCTGTCCATATCTATTAGTTTTATTTTTACTGTAAGGGAGAAATGTTCTTTTTTATGTAGCTTCACTTATTTGTGTATTTATTATTAATATAGACCATTGAATTCTTGTTCAATGCATTTTAATCCATTAATATATTTTTTGATGTTCAAATCCAAAAACACCTTTAATATAGTGTTAAAAAACGAGTACCATCACCGGGCGTGGTGGCTCACGCCTGTAATCCCAGCACTCGGGAGGCAGAGACCGGAGGGTTGCTGAGTTCAAGGCTTGCCTGGGCTACATAGTGAGCTCAGGGCCAGCCTGAACTACAAAGTGAGACCCTGTCTCAAAAAAAACCACCAAAAACGAGTACCATTTTCATATACCAAGAGACTAAGGCAGCTTTGGCTGCAAAAAAAATTGCCAAGAAAGTAAACAAATTTGTTTTTGATTTCCTGCTTCCTAAAAAGAGCCAGATGTCAACAGAAAATGCTTAGAGGAAATATTAAGAATAGGAAAATTTAAAATCACCATACAACTAAATTTTCATGAGAAAGGACCAGGCCATTCATCAAATCTCCCACTCCTTTTGCTTTTCATATGTCTGGACATTTTTTTCAAGGAAGCAGCATGTGAACACCCATCCTAAATCAGACCACTCTTCCTCAAACCAGGTGCCATGTCCATGTGCTGAAAGGCTGCTCAAAATCTCACAATTGTAATTAATGTTTGTTGCTTTAGTCTAACCTGAACATTTAAAATTGTAGCCTAAGCCTTCCCACTGAACACAAGGAAGGAGATGCAATAACTTTTTTTTTTTTTCAAAAAAAATTCTGGACAGAACGTTGCTCACTTTTCTTCATTTCCCAATCAGATGTTCTTTTTAAATCATATGTATTCTTCCCCCTCATTGCTTTCCCCCTACCACTTCCCTTTAAATATTTCCTATTTCACAAAATCTATCCATATATTCTAGAACTCATTTACATCTACAGGTTCTCATACCAGAGAAAAGATACAATATTTACATATTTGTGACCTATTTATTTCACTTATTAGTGTATCCTCAAAGTTGTCTATTTAAGTATAAATGACTCAAACTTATTCTTTATAGCAGAGTAATACTCCATTTTATTAAACTCATACACACACGCACACACACACACACACATCTTCTTTATCCAGTCTCCAGTTGATGGGCATTTGGGTTGTTTCCAAGATTTAGCTATCACAGATTGAGCTACTATGAACATTGGCACACATATGTCTCTATTATATGATTCTTTTAATTTTTTTGAGTATATTCTTAGCAGGGGATAGCGGGGTCAAATGGGACCTCTAATCCTAATTTTCTGAGGAATCTCCACACTGATCTCCACAACGGTTGCACAAGTCTACATTCTCACCAACAGTGGAGAAGGGTTCCTTCCTCCCCACAGCTTTGCCAGTATTTATTGCTGGTTAATTTCTCAATAACAGTCATTCTTTGCAGGGTGAGATGAAATCTCAGTGTTGTTTTCATCTGCATCTCTCAAATGACCAGTGATCTTGAACATTTCTTCATATGCGTCTTGGCTGCTTTTATTTCTTCCTCTGGGAAGTGTCTGCTCATTTCAGATGCCCATTTTTGAACTGGATCTTTAAATTTGGGGAGACTGATTTGTTTAAGTTTTTTTAATATATTCTAGATAGTAGCTCTTTGTCTGAAAAACAGCTAGTAAAGATTTTTTCTATTGTTGGTTGTCTTTTAGATGTGCCAGTGGTTTCTCTTCCTGTACAGAAGCTTTTTAATAAGATGACATCTCATTTGTTGATTCTTTCTGCTAGTTCTCATGCAATAAAGGTTTTGTTCATAAAGTCTCTCTTCCCTAAGCCAATGTCTCCAATATCAGTGAAATTGAAAATGTAATTTTAAAAACCTACCAATAAAGAAAAGCCCTGGTCCTGACGACTTCACTGCTGAATTCTACAAAACTTTTAGAGAAGAGTTAAGGCTAATACTTATCAAACTCTTTAATGAAATCGAAAGGGAAGCAGTACTCCCAAATTCTTTCTTCGAAGCAACCATTACCTTGATTCCCAAAGCAGAGAAAGACCCAACCAAAAACAGTAAACTACAGCCCAGTCTCTCTAATGGACATTGATACAAAAATCCTCAATAAAATACTCACAAATGGAACACAGAGAATCATCAAGAAGATCATACACCTTGATCAAGTTGGATTCATCCCAGGGATGCAAGGATAGTTCAACATATATAAATCAATAAACATAATACACTATATTAACAAGCTGAAGGACAAAACCATACAGTCACCTCAATAGATGCAGAAAAAGCATTTGACAAAATCCAACACCCACTCATGATCAAAACCCTACAGAAAATCATAATAGATGGACCTTATCTCAAACTAATAAAAGGTATTTAAAGAAACCAATCAGATGTTTTTTACTTGTGACCCTGAGATTACATTTTCAGTGCTTGAACCTAACATGAATGTATTACTATTCTGATTTCCTGAAAGTAAAACCCACATGTTCATTACTAAATAATTACCATATATTTAGCACCTACTGTTTGCCAGTCACACTGCAAAGCATTTGTTTTCACTGTTTCATTTAACTATGAAAATCATGCAAACAAATAAACTCATGTAAGATAATGAGGTTATGAAGGGTAGACACACTGGCCCTGCAACCCAAGGTTACTGTGTGTCTTGGGTCCATAATTGTGATGAAACTCCAAGTAGCTGATCTCCAGTCATGACCAATGAGCTTGAGATGGCTCTGTGAGGGATGTGGAAGGGCAGGTTTGCCTATAATACTGAAACCAGAAGCCTGTAATTAGAGGCCATGAAATGATATTACAACTCCCAAGCCATACTAAAGAAAATAAACTCCCAAGAATGGGATTCTAAGTAGTGCTTTTTCAACTGCTCAGGCTCCAGACCTCAGGTTTACTTTAGATTCAAATGTCTCCTTTACTCACTTCTCCTATTCATTCTTTATACCCACAGTGGGAAAAGTCACTCAATAGACTGGATCATGGCACTTGTCTCCTCAGGAACTCTTGAAAACTCGCCATTGCTTACAACTAGAAATTCTCATCTGTCATCTTGGGATTCGGAGACTCCTAGAACAGGGTCTTTATAGATCTCTTTCCTTGTGCCTTATGCCTGGTAGACTAGAAATTTTCTAAACCACTCCTGCATGATCCAGCTTCCTGCCTTTATTTAAATGTCTTTATAACTGAAATATTCCTCTTCTACCTCTTCCTCCTCACTCCCACTCCACAATATAACCCTGTTCTTGACTCAATTTCTTATCATCATATACCTGCCTTTTTAGTGAAGGTCAGGCCAGGGTTAAAGGGCTCAAGTCAGGATAAATTATCACATATTGAATTTTGTCTTGCATTAAAGCTAATTATGTGTACTTCCATCTTTCTCACCACACTGTGAATACTTAAGAGACAAAATCCACCTTAAACAGATGTGGGGATGTGGTGGGGGCAGAGGAAAGAATCCACCTTAAAGAGTTTTTTTTCCTTGCTGGCATATGCTAAAATAAGTCTCCAGTTGTTCATGAGAATTTTGCCATTTTAGGAAAATGGTGGGTTTTTATTTATCTTTGGAGCCAAAAGCCATGAGATGTACAAAAATACACATCAGATATGTGTGTGTGTATTTGTTCTATACACATATACACACAGATACACAGTTATACATATTTAACTAATGGTACATAGGTATTAAATATCTACTACTTAATATATTTAAAATATGGACTATAAAAAGATAATAAAATTTTATAATAAACACCATTTCAATTATTTGAATTTGGCATCTATCTTTATTTAATAAGGTATTTATAGAATCTATATGATCTGCTTCAATTATAAGGTAAATACTTAGATTTAAAATGGGAGTTGGTATGCTTTACTATCAGAGTTGTAACACACCAATGATAATTTTAACAAAGAATGAAATGGGTAAAGACATGCATTTTTCAAATAAATAAAAATAGCTAATAAGCATTACAACTACTTAATAATCACAAATTGCAAGTTAAAACAATGATACACAAAGGAGTCAAGTATCTTCAACAGAGGAAAGATAGGCTCTTTAACAAATGGTGTTGGGAAACTAGGGTTTCAGCCTTTTAAAGACTAAAGCCATATCTGTGTCTTTCTCCATGCACTAAAGTCAAAGTGGATTAAAGACCTAAATATTAAAACAGAAACATTATACCTGCTGCAAAACAGGTTAGGTAGAACTCTTGGAGACACTGGCTTAGGGAAAGACTTTATGAACAAAGCCTCTGCGCCACAAGAACTAGCAGAAGAAATCAACAACTGGGATCTCATCTTATTAAAAACCTTCTGCACAGCAAGAAAAACCACCAGCAGAGCAAAAATACAACTGACAATCTGGGAAAAAATCTTTACCAGCTGTCTCACAAAGGGCTACTATCCAAAGTATATAAAGAGCTTTAAAAAATCATCCCACCCAAATTTAAAGACCAAATTAAAAAATGGGCATCTGAAATGAACAGACACTTTTCAGAGGAAGAAGTAAAAGCAGCTAAGAAACATATGAGGAAATGTTCAACATCACTGGCCATTTGAGAGATGCTGATAAAAAAAAAACACTGAGGTTCTATCTCCCTCCACAAGGAATGGCTGCTACCTTGAAATTAACCAACAACAAATGCTGGAGAGTTTGTAGCAAAAAAGGAACCTTTTTCCACTTTTGATGGAAATATAGACCGGTACAACCACTGTGGAGATCAGGATGGACATTCCTCAAAACACTAGAATTAGAGGTCCCATTTGACCCTGCTATCTTCCTGCTAGGAATATACATGAAAGAACTAAAAGATTTGTATCACGGGGCATATGTGCATCCTGTTCACAGCAGCTCACTTGGTGATGGCCAAATCTTGAAAACAACCCAAATGCCCATCAACAGAAGACTGGATAAAGAAGATATGGGTTTTTTTTCCCCCATAAAATGGAGAATTTCTCTGCCATAAAGAATGATAAACTTGAGTCATTTATGCTTAAAAGGACATACTCCTAAGTGAAATAAATAGGTCACAGATATGTAAATACCATGTCTTTTCTCTGGTATGAGAAACTGAAGATGTGAGTTTTAAAATTTATGCTAGATATTATAAAATAGAAAATATGCAAAGAGAAAAGGGGGTTTGGATAAGTATAGAAGGGAAAGAAAAAATTTGATGGAAAAAAAAAGGATACAAAACTTTATATCTACACCAAACAGTCAAGGATTCTCATCAAGGATTATTCATAACAATAAAAGTTAAGAAAACTAAATTATTAAATAGCACAGAAATAAATTATGTTATATATATATATATATGCACACACACTAGAATATTTTATAAACATTAAGGATACTATTTTTAAAACTCTTGTTTTTAATTGAATTCTTCATTGGTACATTTTAAATACACATCATGATCACACTCAACCTTAAGACTTTGTACCAGTATATGGCGTGCATTAATTCTCATTTTTAACCATTCCCCTACCCACCCTGCAACCCCCCACCCACTATATACATATGCTTTCTTTAACATCATATTTTTTCTTACCCCTCATTACTTACTCATACCCTTTTCTCTTTGAACGTTTTCAATTTCACAATATCTAGAATTTATGATAGATATTAGAAACTTTTTAATAGCATGGGAAAAAATGGTACTAAGAGCTAGGATTATATGTTATAATCCTATTATTGTAAAGTTGTTTGGTAAGGTAACAGGTGATATTTTTCTTTAGTTACATGTACCTTTTACAGGTTTTTAGACTGCAAAAAATACTTTTTATTCTTTAAAACCTAAAATGGAAATAAAAATTGATACTTAATTGTCATGTTCCCAGTAGGAACCAAGACTCAAAGACTGAACAAGTCAGTTTTTTATTTCCTCAGAGAATGAAAATGACTGACTTCAAGAAACTACCAGAATGCTGCTATAAGGTCTCATTTCAAAGAAATTGTGTGCTGTCTATAATGGATAAATTTGAAGAGACAGCCAGTATTATTCTCATCTGTGATATATCATTTCTGGTTCTGATATGATCTTTAAAAAGAAAAAAATCCACTTCCACTTCCTTCTTTAACTCCTTATGATTGTATGGACACCATTTATTGATAAAAACTGCCTTAAAACTATGTGCCTCATTATTTCATGCTACTAACCATAAATAATAATCTCATACTTTTGAGTCTATACATTATTCATATGAAAATAGAACCAAATTATTAAAAGCCACTGGATGAATCTGTGACCTTGTATGACAGCCACTGCTTTAAGCGACAGCTTGAGAAACAGTGTGGTCAAAGCCAGGGTGGACTGGACAAAGCAAACCCTCTTCTCTTGTCCTCCAAGGTACTTTGGTTTGAAACCAGATAAATCACATCTCTAAGGAGAAAAGGAGTTCCCTCCCCACCCATTCTGGAGCTCTGCTTGACATGATCAGAAAATATAAATACTCTTAAATCTTCTTAGTTACCAAATCATGTTCACAGTATACTAATCCCAAATAATTGCCATTTTTCTAGAGCTACTGAAATACTTGGATGTTTTCTACAACCTAAAATGTCTTCTAGTCTAAGTACAGGAACGAAGAACATTTATGTACAGTGTGGTATCAGAAAGATCATATTAATGTTGTCCCACTTTTTGTACTAAATAACATTTTGCTAAATTTTACAAATAGCAGAGGAAAAAACCCCACACAAATAATCAGAATTTTACTCTGTCTCATTATAGCATTTTCATTTAGCAACACTTGACCTAACTGAATTCTGTACACACATCCTCTCTCAACTTTCTTCCCTTTGGAAAGCCACATCTTTGCTCAGCTTGTAGCAAAAGATGCTAATTTGATCACACTGATTCTTTTTAATGCAAGAGTGAATTGTTTTTAGACCACTGGTGATTAATGTGGGTATTGATTAGCTGATCAATAAGGCCACAGTGTCTAATTATTGATAATCCCTCTCCAAATGAAAGATCGAGTATAAGGAGTCCTAGTTACAGAGTTCAAAATATAAAGTGATTCAATGTGATGCCTGGTAATTGAAAGTCAAACTAATCCCATAAATTAAATCACAACAATCCATAACATTTACCAGATAAATCCTTTGGAAGCTGTGTTTAACTTTCACTATTCTGGATTGTTTTCTCCCTACAAAACCCTCTGAATGACTTAAAGCACACAACTTTTTAAGGGAGATAAAAATTATTCAGCTTTCTGAAGTATGGGATCAAGTGGCATCACTGATACTTCCACACTTAGAAGAATGGCTTCATCACTATCACATTCCAGAAGGAAGAATGAAAACCTACCATGAACACTCATGAGAACGGAGGCTGTCTGTGACACTTAGACTCTCAGGCCTAGAAGGAACTTGGTAGATCACACAATCTCTCTGACTCTACAGCAATTTAAGGGAACTGACAGTTGTCACACAGCCAGCCAGAAGGCAGGACAGGACTGAATATCTTGGTCTATTACCACCATAGGCCATTCATACTGCAGTACAGAATTTGACATTATCTTGTACTAGGCCACAAATTTACTTATATAACCAACTACTGTAATGTGCAGTAAAAGCTGTGAAACAGAGCTCAGTTTGAGTTTTTACTGGTGATGTGGGAACAAGACAGGGAAACCTTGCTAATGAAAAATCATTAAATCTCTTTCCATTTGTGGTTATCTCATTCTCATTTGGGTACATGGTCCATTTGGAAAATGTTGTTCTCTCTTTCTACTCAACAGTGAATCTAGGAAGAGCTTAGGTGGCCCTGTGGAAGTGGAAGAGGGCAGCCCTAGACTGTGTGAGATTTGGCTGTTCATTACAATTTCAGAAAATCTGCTAAGGGGTGGCAGGGCTGGTCCCTAGGAGGTACTTTACCAGTCACTACTAAAGCACACTGTTCCTGCCTAGAACCTTCCTTTATTTTCTCATTTTCTTTTTTTTTATCTTGACACCTTTGATCCCTGTAAAATAATATATTTTTAATTGAATTCTTTATTAGTACAATTTATATACATCTCACAATCACATATAACATTGGGGAATTTGTACCAGTATATGACACAAGTTAATTCTCATTTTTACCCATATCTCTACCCACCCACACCTCCCCACCCCTTTGATACATACTCTTATTTTCTTTCTGAATCATGTTTATTCCTTCCCCTCATTATATTCCCACACCAAATTTCCTATGGAAATTTCCCATTCTATAAAAACTGTCATACCTTCTAGAGCTCATTTGTATCTACAGGTGTTCATATCAAAGAGAAGATCCGGTATTTGCCTATCTGTGATCTATTATCTACAATATATAAAGAACTCAAAAAGATCAGTCTCCCCAAGTTTAAAGACCCAATTCAAAACTGGGCATCTGAAATGAATAGACACTTCTCAGAGGCAGAAGTCAAAGCAGCCAAGAAGCATATGAAGAAATGTTCAACATCACTGGTCATTCGAGAGATGCAAATGAAAACAACACTGAGATTTTATCTCACTCCACAAAGAATGGTCGCTATCACAAAATCAGCCAATAATAAATGCTGGCATGGCTGTGGGAAGAAAGAAATCCTTCTCCACTGTTGGGATTGCAGACTTGTGTAACCATTGTGGAGATCCGTGTGGAGATTTCTCAGAAAACTAGGACTAGGGGTCCCATTTGACCCTGCTATCTCCCTGCTAGGAATATACCCAAAAGAATTTTAAAAATCATATTGGAAAGCCAGATGTACACCCTTGTTCATAGCAGCTCAGTTCGTGATAGCTCAATCTTGGAAACAACCCAAATGCCCATCAACTGGAGACTGGATAAAGAAGATGTGTGTGTGTGTGTTTTTTTTAATAAAATGGAGTATTATTCTGCCATAAAGAATGACAAGATCAATTCATTTATGTGCAAATGGAGACACCTGGAGGATATACTAATGAGTGAAATAAATAGATCACAGATAGGCAAATACCAGATCTCTTTGATATGAACACCTGTAGATGCAAATGAGCTCTAGAAGGTATGACAGTTTTTATAGAATGGGAAATTTCCATAGGAAATTTGGTGTGGGAATGTAATGAGGGGAAGGAATAAACATGATTCAGAAAGAAAATAAATGAGTATGTATAAAAGGGGTGGGGAGATGTGGGTGGGTAGGGATATTGGTAAAATGAGAATTAACTTGTGTCATATACTGGTACAAATTCCCCAATGTTATATGTGATTGTGAGATATAAATTGTACCAATAAAGAATTCAATTAAAAATACTTTTTTCATTTTGCTTTGCTTTTAAATATTATATCACAGTTCATACTGTATGTCTGTTTTATGGTTTACTTTTTTAATTCAACATTTTCAAATCCATATTTATCTCCATGATAAACCACTTAAGCTAGACCTAAAGTGGTGAGAAGAGGGTCCCCGAGGAAACCGAACTACACTGTTATTTTGCTTTTCCTCCTCAAAATTCTTCTCCTTCCTTGGTGGTGAGTCTTCTACACTCCTCTATCTGGTGAGAACAACTTTTTCATCATACTCTGTCCTCTCTGCACGTGGCCCGTAGTAAAACTTCATTTTATGTAGATTAATCAAGCCTGTTTATAAGTAAAGGGAAGCTTTATAAAATTTAGAAAATATTTATCTTTTAAAAGAAAGCCTAGTTTTTTTTGGACTTGTGTCTCTAGTTAAGTAGCTTTCATACATTCATGCTTCATAAAAAACACTTACAAAAACTATAAAGTTTTGTTTTTTGAAAAGCATCTGTTTGAATCTATCTATGAACAATCAAGACATCCCAGACTTAGAAGCCAAAATCCCACAGAAAACAGAATAGTGTTGAGGGTGAACTTGAACTTGACCTTTTGACATTCTCTGCCTTTTCTCCTCGCAAGGCATTTACTACTTTGTTAGAGGTCTACAAGAGAGGCTGGGAAGAAAGTTGCAGCTCAGAGGCAGTGTCAAGAAGTAATGATGGGTCACGAGAGTATCCAAGTAGAGAAAAAAATTATCTTGACCCTTCACTCTCACTATACACAGAAATCAACTTTGGATGGATTTTAGACATAAACAGGAAAAATATCTGGGCACAGTAGTTCATGCCTTGTAATCCCAGCTAAAATTAAGTGTTGTTAAGGAGAAGAAATAAAACAAAGGATAATTACAAATATACATTTGACAATGTGTCAAAATAAAACAAGAATAAAAACAAAGGATAATTATTAAAATAAGACAAAGGATAATTATAAATACACACTTGACAAAGGATTTATATCCAAATATGTGAAAAATCTTATATAGTTGAATAAGAAAATGGAAGAAACAATTCTTATGAGCAAAAGAAATGAGCCAAGAAATTGAGTAAATATGATATTTTGCAAAAAGAAGAGGCATATATAGCTTATATGTGTACAAAAATTTAGGGACTTCATTGGTCATTAGGAAAATGCACATTAAAACCACAGTGGGATATAGTACCAGTACCCATGCAATTACACAGCTATAATTTTTTTGAGTTATAATAATAAAGATTGGCACCTGGCATTTTCATTCAATGTATTTAAAATCATTACTTATTCATAAAAATACTAATACATCAATGAAATTGAAACAAGATAATACTAACACAAAAACTTTCTAAGTATAATTGCAGGGAAAATATCCAGATAAAAATTTCCAAAAGATAGGCAAAAGGAGTCTGTGGAGATAGAAGCTAAACTTGGGGTTGCTCAGCTGGGGAGTAATGACAGAGGGTCAAAGAAACTCTGGGGTGCTGATCGTGCACCTGACCATGGACTTCTTGTGGTTGCTGCGTGCATGCACCATGTGAAAACTCACCAAACTGGACACTGAGAATGAGTGGGACTTTTTGTCGGTATGTAATATTCAATTCAAAAAGTTTGCCTTTTAAAAAGACCCTATCATTCGAGACAATTATCTTAATACAGATCAGAAGTCCTGTTTTAGAATTCAAAAAGTAAATGTTGAACATCTTTCTTTCTCTTTTCGTTCTATTATAACAACCCTATTCTTCCCCAAAGCATTAGATGCCTCTGGCTGGATAGGAGAAGAATCATGTAAAAGGAAGTACAAAAAGAAAAAGAACATTAATATATTTCAAAAATATTATCCCTATTACACTCTGCATAAAGCATGGAATCAAAAGAACAGGAACAGATGTAAATTGAAACTGTGATATAATTCTTCAAGATAATGGTAAAAATATCTTTGAAAGGATGTGATTCATGGTAATGGGGATGTTTAGCAATACAGCACTGGTGCATGCATTCCAGAGCAAAGCTTGGGGGGAAGCTTTAAAAATACGTACTGCATGACCCAGCGATGCCCTTTACATGAGTCTGACTTACAGGAAAGAGGAGCCAGGCTCCTTATCTACGAAGGTTTCCTGATAATATATTCATATGTAAAACTGTAGAAAAAGAAATATGAGGAAGAATCATGCTTTATTCATTTATCTATTTTTGGTGTGGTACTAAGGACTGAATTGAGGACTTCATACTGAGCTACAGCCCAGATCGTTTTTATTTTTTGTTTGAAATAGCTTCTCACTATATTGTTGAGTTGCCCAGACTGGGATCACACTTATGATCCTCCTGTCTCAGCCTCCCAGAGTGCTGGGACTACAGGCATGCACCACTACAACTGGAAGAATTTTTAATCTTTTACTGACAAATAATTATTATATATTTATTTATGTGATACAAAGTAACATTTTAACATATGAATACACAGTGATTATGTTAAATTAATACATTTTAGCCTCATATATTCATCATTGTAATAAAAACATTTCAAATCTATTTAAAAATAATTTTAAAGTATGCATTTATTAACTATGTTCACTTTGTTGTACAAAAGGTCTTGCAACCCCATTCCTGGTGTATTCATGGAACTTTATAACTTTTTTTTTTTTTGAGACAGGGTCTCGCTTTGTAGTTCAGGCTGGCACTGAGCTCACTATGTAGCCCAGGCAAGCCTCGACCTCAGAAATCCTCCTGCCTCTGCCTCCCGAGTGCTGGGATGACAGGCGTGAGCCATCACGCCCGGCACTGCAGTATGTGGTATTGATTGCTGGTGGGAGTGAGTCTCCATGCCCAACATTGTATGTAGTTACCGGGGATTGAACTCAGGACCTTGCACTTGCGAGGCAGGTGCTGGAACCACTGAGCTAACCCTCCAGCCCTGAACTTTATAACTTTTGATCAACTTCTGTCCAATTTTAATTTCCCCATTTCAGTACTTGCTATTTCTATAAATTCAAACTGTTCAGCTCTACATGTAAATGAAATCATGTGGCATTTGTTTTTCTGTGACTGGATTATATCACCTAATGTAATGTTGTCCAGTTCATTCATGTTGTTACAATGATAGAATTACCTGCTCTCTTAAGGCCAAATAACATTCCATTGTGTGTGTGCATGTACAATACTTGTAACATTTTCCTTACCCGTTCATGTATTGAGAGATACTTAGGTTAATTCTATGTGAACTATATCATGCAATCCTGCAATCTCTCATTTTTATATGTAAGAAAAAGTGAGTAATTAAAGAGAAGTCGACATCAGAATATTTACTTTGTTAATATGAACTGAAGAAAAGTCCAGAAGAGTGTTTTTCAAAGAAGTGCCTGTGGGCAGTGTTTGTTTATGATTTCAGTTTGGGGGCCCAATGTTAGGAACAGATGTATAGATGTAGCCACGCACTCTGCCATGAGGAAGAGTACATCTTGGCAGATGCAACAAAATTTTACCTACCTAGTTCTACTAAGAAGCTTCCTATCGCTTCTCAGCCTTTTGGCTAAGATCAAGTGTAGAAGCTTCCTAAGCTGAGGACCTCAAATCATCCCAGGACAAGAGTTGTTCAAAGTATTCATTCATGGGCAAAGAAAAAGAAGTTTTTAATTTGAATTTTCCCAGCTACAATTTCAGGATATTTTCTCATCGGTTATCTTGATAAGGATGAGACAGAACTGGTCTACTCTTGTTGCCAATCACTCCTCATTAGAAATGCAAATCAGAATTTTAAATTGTTGAATCATTTCTATGAAACAAAAGGATAATGGTGCCATTTTTATTTTATTTCAGGCTTGTTTTACATGCTAAGGCCAGGCTCAAAGCATAAAAAGAACAGACAGGCATAATTAAAATGAGAAAGTTCAGAATGACATTCATGCTTACTTCTTTTATTTATTCATATGTGAGCATTTGTGAAATAATATTTACCTTTGTAAGCTTACATGCCAGAACTGGTGATTAAAGTGAAGACAATGAAAACAAGACTTCCCAATTCAAGTTCTTAGCTCTACCTTTTTGAGATGGGTGGCCCAGGGTAGGATTATTTAATATTTCTGAGCTTTGGTTTCCTTATCTAAAAAATGGAGATAGTAAGAGTTACATATGCCATTTTAAATGTTAAATGTACTGGTGTAAAGTTCCTGTGATAGAACCTACCTTCTGAAAAGTTTTCACAAACTTATTAGGCCTGAATTCTCAATATAAAACAACTCCTTTCTTCAACAGGAACAATTTCTGTTGACACTTAAGTCCTAATAGACCCAAATTAAGCATTTATATGAAAGTGCCTCAAAGCACAATCTACCAGGTAAATCTGAGATCTGAAAATTGAATAACTAATTAGTTATTTAACTTTTCAATTCAGATAATATGGACTATTTTCTTCATGAAAAATTTTTCTTTTAATTTTTCTCTCCACTTGCTTTTACCACTAGAGTATAAAATGTGTTGGTTTCTTGTATCCCATGGTGGTCAGCATCCTACTAATCTCACAGCTTCCTGGATTTGACTAATTGTGGCTTCAGAGGAACAGGACAGTACAAAGACTGCTTGAAGTGATGTAGACACTGAAGAGGTCATGTTTGACAGATATTTTTGCCCTGCCAGTCTCTGAGCTCATGGATTATTTACATAGCACGTTACAATTGCTACATCAGATCATATAATTCTCTTTCCAGGTTTCATGGTTGGTTTAATAACTCTAGTTGTAGATAAATGTAGGTAAATGCACCATAACTAAATATATCCACATAAGTCACAACAGTTCCTTCTGTACAAGAGTGGGGAAATGTGAGGCAAGAGAGATACAGAGCTTGCTCTGCCTAAAAATCCATGGTCACTGCATTTGATATAATCATGATCCCACCCTTCTTTCTTGCAGCATCAGATATATTCCCTCCTGAATCACACCAACTGCACACGAATATGTAATGCTGTCTCCCAACTTGGACAGAAAGAAAAGTAAAAGAAGAGGAAGGAGGGAAAGGAACTTATGATCCCATATTATCTCAAGCTCTTCTCCATTTTTTTATAGGAACCTGAAAAATATAAAAAACTCCTGCTTGTAGGTGACTCAATGGCCTTTCTTCCAATTCCATTTTAAACTGTCTCCCACCATGGTTTCCTTTATACCATAGTACCAAACCCTCTCCCACCACACTGTTAAAAGCAGAGATCAGCTAGCATCTATTCTACACACCACACTCAATACCACTGGAATATTTGCTTTACAGACACATTCATGCTCCTCCTTTCTATCCAGCTTCACTTCCTTCTCCTTCAGCCTTTTTTATTTTTGGGGGCTGCTCCTCTGCCTCTCAACACCTAAGTAATAAGAATGCCCCAAGACTTGTGCCCAATGATATCCTCTTCATAGCAGTGAAAGAGCATCTATAAATTGATTCCCAGATGTGTATCTCCAATTTTAACTTCTCTACTAAGTTACAACTACCTAGTTATCAACTCCCTTGATTTCTACTCCCTCTCAAACCCATTCTTTTATCTTACTTCTTCATTTCAGCAAATAGTACTTACCACACCTACCACATCTTTTTTTTTTTTAAACAGGGTCTTGCTTTGTAATTCAGGCTGGCCCTGAGCTCACTATATAGCCCGAGCAAGCCTTGAAGTCAGCAGTCCTCCTGTCTTTGCCTCCCAAATGCTGGGATTAAAGGTGTGAGCCACCACACCCGGTATTGTAGTATGTGGTTACCGGGGATGGAACCAGGGACCTTGTACTTGCTAGGCAGGTGCTGGAACCACCGAGCTAAATCTCCAGCCTCCACTACATCTTAAAACCTTGATGTCACCTTAACTTCTCTTTCAAACCTCTCACCCATCAATCTTTCTTCTTGCTTTTTACAAAATTTATCCTACAACATCACTTTATTCTCATCATCACTGTTCAAACCACCATCATTTCTCCTACAGATTTCTCCATAGCCCTTTTCAGTATCTACCTCCATTCTCATCCCTCCTCAGTTTTTTCAAAACAAAGTGCATTCAATTTAAAATAGTGATCAAATTTTGCCCCTCCTCTTCTTAGAAAATTCTAAAATTTTCCAATTTTACTTGGATAAACTCAAGCTTTACCATGGTCTATAGATGCCCTGAAATATTATATGCACATGATCTCCTTGTGAACCCAGTTTCTTCTCCTCTTATATAAAGTCCATTTTTAGACTTTTTTCTCCTATATAAAGTCCATTTTACACTACTGTTCCTTCTTCCTTGAATGCTCTTTCCTAATATTAATATAGAAAATTTTTAGGCATTTAAGTCTGAAATCAGATTTTGGCCCCCAACCCCCAGAAAGTCCTTTCAAATCACCCCTTACTTCATTCATACTCCTACCCACTGACTACCTAACACATCATTCCATTCTATTTTCTTCTCACCACTAACTAGTTCATGAGAATTTTTTACTTGTTACTTCTTGGGCTTTCTACTCAACATTAAGCTCCTCTTCTCTGCTCTGCTATCCTTGATTCTAAAGCAATGCCTGCATTTATTGAGTGGATGAATAATAAATATTTTACCCAATGGACCATAGAATGTCCAGATTGGAATCTAGAAATTCATTTAAGCAGTGCTTCTTTGTTGTAGAAGAAAAGTGATCACAGATGAACAGATAGGAAAAATTGTGAAATATTGTTCACTTCCTATTTCCTACTGCCTTGAATTTGGGCTGTCAAGAGTGAAATACCTCCTTGGAGGCTCTGCTGGGAATGTGAAAGCTTGTCTGGAGGACATGGCTGTTGGCCCACAGACTTGTGATGGCTTCAGAGGTTGCACAGTTAACCCAGCCTAGTATTCAAGTGTCATCTTGCCAGTTTCTGTCCAAGTACAATTTTAGGGGCCTTTCTCTTTCTCATGTCTTTCTCTTCTCCATGATTCCTGTCTCTCTTCCTTCTATTCTCCAACGTTAGTGGAATTTCTGCTCACAAATACAGTAAGGAACTCGACTTTCTGACCTTACCTTCTGCTCCAGAACTAAATCAAACTATGTGTGAGTTTGGAACCATGAGGAAAAGAATCCATTTTGGTGACAAGCCACCACCTTGCTGATCTTTTCTCTCCCACAAACACAAGAATTCCTGTTTTGAAAGTAATCAGACCATATGAAATTCCTGAGAAATCAGTGCAGGGATAATTCACCTTCTGTTGGCTGCACCACTGACTGTAGGAGACTGTAATAATTAGTAAATTAAAGTGAGAGTCTGTATGATTAGCAACAATTGTTGAGCACAAAATCCAGTTGCATAGTTCCTCATTTTTCCTTATTTTCTCACTGATTATAGAATAAATGTATCAAGAAGAGAAACAGGATCAAGAAAAGCAGAAAACTCTTATAGTTCCACTGAGTGTTACAGCCTCTCTTCCTTCTCATTTTATCATGCTCAAGTAAAATTGTTATATTTCTATGTGAAAAGAAGTGTATTAGATCTTCCTAAATAATTTTCCCAATACTCCCACTTTTGATCATGTGCATTAATGATTTTATGCAAATTTGTACATAGTAGTTCTCATCCAGTAGATGTTCAACAAAGGTACAACTGGATAAATACAAAATAGTCATTCATGCAGCTTAACAGAAATTTTGTTGTGAAAATAGAATGATAAAACTAGATCTTAGAGAATCACTGGTATAAGAAGCATTTTTAATAGACAAATTCACTGAACAAATTAAAAGCCCACACTGACTCACTGGTGTCTTATTAGGATAGTTTATTCTTTAGATTCATTCCAACAATTTTTTATTATAGTCTATTGTTGATAATCTAATAATTATTCATTCACATGTTAAATACTAGAACTAGAAGGTTTTAAAGACTGAAAGTGAGAGACAACAAAATGAAGCCCCACTAAGACGCAAATCTCATGGAATTTCAGATTCCACTCTGAAACTAGTAAGGTCAAATTAAGCCATAATACATGAGTTTAAACCCTGAATTCAAATTCGTTACAATACTGCAATGATCCTATTTTTTTTTTTTTGAGACAGGGTCTCGCTTTGTACTTCAGGCTGGCCCTGAGCTCACTATGTAGCCCAGGCAAGCCTGGAACTCAGCAATCCTCCTCTCTCTGCCTCCCGTGCTGGGATGACAGGCGTGAGCCACCACACCCGGCACTGTGGTATGTGGTATTGATTGCTGGTGGGCGTGAGTCACCATGCCCAGCATTGTATGTGGTTACCGGGACAATGATCCTATTTTAGAACAGCAAAGTTTGTACCAGATCTGGGGTTTTTGTTGTTGTTTGTTTTTTGTTTGTTTGTTTGTTTTTTGTTTGTTTGTTTTGGGGGGGCTTGGTGGTGGTGGTGGTTAATTATTGACAAATTCCTAAAAATAATCAGAAGTTTCAAGACAAACAAAAGTTTATACTTCTGTGGAAAAACTCATAGAACTTGTCCTCATTGCAAAACTATAATGTGAATGGATTTGAGACTTAAACATTAAAACAGAAACAATAAACAGGTTAGGTAAAACTCCTGGGGATATTGGCTTGGGCAAAGACTTTATGAACAAAAGCTCTATAGCATGACAACTAGCAGAAAGAATCAACAGATGGGATCTCATCCTCCTAAAAAGCTTCTGCATAGCAAAAGAGACCACTGCCACCACTAAAAGACAACCAACAACATGGGGAAAAAAAAATCTTTACTCACTGTTTGTCAGACAAAGGGCTACTATCTAGAATACATAAAGAACTTAAATCAGTCCCCCCAAGTTTAAAGACACAATTCAAAAATGGTCATCTGAAATGAACAGACACTTCTCAGAGGAAGAAGTAAAAGCAGCCAAGAAGCATATGAAGAAATGTTCATCATCACTGGTCATTCGAGAGACGTAGAAAACAACACTGAGATTTCATCTCACTCCACAAAGAATGGCTGCTATTGCTAAATCAACCAGCAATAAATGCTGGCGAGGCTGCAAGGAGAAAGGAACGCTTCTCCACTGTTGGTGGGACTGTAGACTTGTACAATCATTGTGGAGATCAGTGTGGAGATTCCTCAGAAAACGAGGATTAGCGGTCCCATTTGACCCTGCTATCCCCCTGCTAGTAATCTACCCAAAGGACTTAAAAGATTCATATTGTAAAGACATATGTACACCCATGTTCATAGAAGTTCAGTTTGTGATAGCCCAATCTTGGAAACAACCCAAATGCCCACCAACTGGAGAGTGGATAAAGAAGATGTGGTTTTTATAAAATGGAGTATTACTCTGCCATAAAGAATGACAAGTTTCATTCACTTATGTGCAAATGGATACACCTGGGGGACACACTAATAAGTAAAACAAATAGATCCCAGATATGTAAATACTATATCTTTTCTCTGGTATGAGAACCTATAGATGTAAATGAGTTCTAGAATGTATGATAGATTTTGGTAAAATAGGAAATATTCAAAGGGAATGTGGTAGGGGAATATAATGAGGGGAAAAATAAATATGATTTGGAAAGAAAAAGAAATAGCATGTATATAAGGGGCGGGAGGTTGTGGGTGGGTAGGGATATGGGTAAAAATGAGAATTAACTTGGGCCGGAGGATTAGCTCAGTGGTTCCGGCACCTGCCTCGCAAGCACAAGGTCCTGAGTTCGATCCCCAGAAACCACATACAATGCTGGGCATGGAGACTCACGCCCACCAGCAATCAATACCACATACCACAGTGCCGGACGTGGTGACTCACGCCTGTAATCTCAGCACTCGGGAGGCAGAGACAAGAGGATTGCTGAGTTCGCGGTGGCTTGCCTGGGCTTCATAATGAGCTCAGAGCCAGCCTGAACTACAAAGCGAGACCCTGTCTCAAAAAAAAAAAAAAAATGAGAATTAACTTGTGTCATATACTGGTACAAATTCACCCATGTTGAGTGTGATTGTGAACAGTATATAAAATGTACCAATAAAGTATTCAATTTTAAAAAACTATAATGTCAAAACATTATTGGGTTGAGTAAGGACTTTACTTTCCTTATTGACTGGAAAATAAATCTAAACTTTTGAAGCTAATGTCACAGAGGACAATCAGTTTCATACTCTTGATATCATAAAATTATAAGATAAATTTGGAACCAGGAAAACAAATTTTATGAATTACATTTTATTAAAACTCCCTTCACAGGGGCCAGAGGGTTAGCTCAGTGGTTCCGGCGCCTGCCTCGCAAGCACAAGGTCCTGAGTTTGATCCCTGGTAACCACATATAATGCTGGGCGAGGAGATTCATGCCCACCAACAATCAACACCGCATACCACAATGCCGGGCGTGGTGGCTCACGCCTGTCATCCCAGCACTGGGGAGGCAGAGACAGGAGGATTGCTGAGTTCGCAGTGGCTTGCCTGGGCACCATAGTGAGCTCAGGGCCAGCCTGAACTACAAAAGCGAGACCCTATCTCAAAAAAAAAAAAAAAAAAACCACCTCCCTTCACACTTAATGAGGTTAAAAAAAATCCTTTAATGAATCTGAATAAATTCAAAGCTGCTAAATAACCTCTTCTTTTTGTCCATGAAGATTTAGTCTATTCCTCTTCTATCTCAGGTAGCATACTCAGCTTTGCATACATTTATAAATAACAAATGTATTTTATCATGTGTCCTGAACAGCCTGCTGCTACTGTTATTATTTCTACTTTGTAGTCAAGTAAAAAAAGGCTCAGTGAATCCAAATGCCAAGATCTGTAAATAAAAAGTGGAGTTCATTCTTAACCCACAAGCTTCCCATGGAATTGGATATCTTGCTTAAAACTATGTAACTATTAAGTCTCAAAATAAAATCTTCACCAGATTTTTAAGTCTCAATACTATAGATTTTTTTCCATTTCCCTTTAACCAACTGGAGCTTGAGGAATTCCATTAAACACACACACAACCCTTCATGGCATGGCTTTCGAATTGTCCCTCTTTAAGTGAGACATGTTATTTTGGACAGTCTCGGGTGATGAAGGAGATAATGGGCCTCTTTGGGTGGTAATAAAAACAAAATCACTACTTTGACAGTAAGTTGAATAAAAATTGAAACTTAAAAAAATAAGATTTTCTGATTTCACAGATGAGTCACCAAAAAACTTTAGGTTTTGAGTCTCTGTGTTACTTTCCCTTTCATTTAAAATAGCATGCCAATTTATGAAGTCCTTTGAGCTTAACACATATATAAACAATCCAAATTCCTTTTGAAAGCTTTGGCTTTTATGTACAGGATCAAAAATAGGTAAATACAGAAAAAGACTATCTGGTCCGGTAGGTTTTTTAGCCAAGGTAGCAGGGAAAAGTAGGCTAAATGGAAGAAAAGCAGTAATGGATTCAGAAACCCAAAGAGGAGATGAGCTTCATGGTTAAGGTTAATCGGCCTAGGATCTCTGGGACAGTATTTTCTGTCTATTTATTTCTACTTATGTGTATAGTGGTGGTGGTGCTGGTGCTGGTGATGGTAAAAGTCAAGATGACATGTGACAAACCAACAGAGACTAAGAATGAATACCTGAGGGGTAAGAGGCCACACCCTATAGATTCATCCCCAAATCCCATTTTGGTAGACGTTGCACAGGTATGAAGAGTAAAATGAGATGGATGGCATAGGGAAAGAACTATTAGTTATTCCCAAGTAAAATTATATCAAGAAAAGTGAAAGACCTGATGTTTTATCCCAATGTTTTCATCCTAAGAAGTTGAGCCTGTCACTCTTTTGGAAAGGCAACGAGAAGACACAACTCCTAGATCAGAGACAAAAGATTTTATACCAGAGCACAGTAAGCAGCTTGAACAACAGCACACTTCTATTAATCTCCTCTTGTTGCTAAATTTCTCTGAGCAATGTGGATGGACTCCTAGAGATCCCTGTAAACACAATGGGTTATGCATTAAGAAAAGAACCCTGACCATACAGAATGTGAATCTTTTATCATAAGCAGAAAGTATGTTAGCATTTTGCTCTGGAAGGAGATATTAGCTCTGTCTTACAAGGTTGCTCACGGTACGTGTCTTATAAAGTTGGTCTAGAACAAAGGGCAATCAGTTCCACTTATAAAATATATAGAAATTCAAGAGACATAGAAATGTAGGAAAACAATCTTCCAACTAAGCACTGCTTCATGGATGCTTTTACAACTTGCTTCTCAACTACAGTCTCTTAAAAGGACAACTGTGCCGGCCAGAGATTTAGCTCAATGGTTCCGGCGCCTGCCTCACAAGCTCAAGGTCCTGAGTTCAATCCCCGGTAACCACATAGAATGCTGGGCGTGGTGACTCACGCCCACCAGCAATCAATACCGCATACCACAGTGCCAGACATGGTGGCTCACGCCTCTAATCCCAGTATTCAGGAGGCAGAGACAGGAGGATTGCTGAGTTTCAGGCTTGCCTTGGCTACATAGTGAGCTCAGGGCCAGCCTGAACTACAAAGTGAGACCCTGTCTCAAAAAAAAAAGCACAACTGTGACTTAATCACAATGTACTTTCTAAAAAACTAAATAAGGAGAAAATAATGTGTCAGTGAAACTCTCTTAAATCAGATGTTAAAATGCACATTCATATGCAAATTATTTTAAATATTGGAAAGGACAGTCCACTAAAGGAATGGGGAAAGCCACACATGACGTGTGGACAGTCAAAATTTCTAGGGAAAAACCTGTAAGTAGTGTGTGGATGGGATAAGCAAAATCCTAGCACCTCAGTATGTAGTTCACATACATTTCATTTTTTTAATTGAATTCTTTATTGGTACAATTTATATACATCTCAAAATCACATATAACATTGGGAAATTTGTACCAGTATATGCCACAAGTTAATTCTCATTTTTACCCATATCCCTGCCCACTCCCCCCTCCTCCCCCCTTTATACATGCTCTTTTATTTTCTTTTTGTATCATATTTATTCCTTCCCCTAATCATATTCCCACACCAAGTTTCCTATAGAAATATTCCACTCTATAAAAGCTGTCCTACTTTCTAGAACTCATTTGCATCTACAGGTGTTCATGCCAAAGAGAAGATCCGGAAATTGTCTATCTGTGATCTATTATTTCACTTATTAGTATATCCTCCAGATGTCTCCATTTGCACCTAAATGGATCGATCTTGTCATTCTTTATGGCAGAGTAATACTCCATTTTGTAAAAAAAAAAAACACATCTTCTTTATCCACTCTCCAGTTGATGGACATTTGGGTTGTTTCCAAGATTAAGCTATCACGAACTGAGCTGCTATGAACAAGGGTGTACATCTGTCTTTCCAATGTGAGTTTTTAAATGCTTTTGAGTATATTCCTAGCAGGGGTATAGCAAGGTAAAATGGGACCCGTAGTCCTAGTTTTCTGAGAAATCTCCACACAGATCTCCACAATGGTTGGACAAGTCTGCAATCCCACCAACAGTGTAGAAGG